>QKWP01001316.1:98445-146490 GCA_003550325.1 Gigaspora rosea | reverse complement strand
TTTCTCCTAAACCGCGAGCAGAAATTAAATGAACTTCATTCCATTTTGGATTAATGGTTCCATGGTTAGCTTGGGTGCGAACTATTTCATTTCCGGCAGAATCTACGATGCGAACGTACGGATCAGGATTAGAAAAGGTAAACCAACTATCGGATTTTTTGAGATTTTTGGCATCTTTAACCAAGATTCTAATGATTCCGACAACCTCGTCATTAGAAATTGGTATTTCTTCTTCGGGGTCAGGTTCATTAACAATTACACGAGTATCCTGACCCTGACTCTGGAACTTATCATTAACTTCTATAGATTCCTTGAAAGATTCGTCTTCATTTATAGCATCATCTTGAACTTCAAATCTTTTAACAACAAAGATTCTAGCAGCCTCAAGAAGTTCTTCTCGTACTTTATCGTCTGGTACTTGTTGACAAATCCAATCATGTGCTTTTTGGTATTTATTTACCCAATCATTTCTGAAGTCAACTAATACATATCGAATGAACCAAAGCATAATGGCAGTACTCCAAATGTTAGGATTAAGTTGACCAGTTCTTAGTGAGTAGGATGAAAAATGAGTTTCAATATGTTTTTTTGCTTCTTCAATACTGCCATCATCATTTTGGTTAGATCCAATTTCTTGACATTTATCGGGAGAAGCTGCTTCTTGAACGATGGTTATTGCCTTGTCTCTCTTATGATCTTTTTCAATCTTTTTAGTAACATTATCAACAATATATCTATCGGTGCAATCTAATAATTCTTTTTCTGCTTCAACATCTCCGATTTCTTTAGAAAGATACTCATGTGCTTTCTTCTCTTTATCTTTCCATAATTTTTTGTGATCTGGTGCAGCGAATTTAAGGTAACTAAGAGTAAGTGCTGTTTTCCACCACGGCTCTGATTCGGGTGATTTAAGTTTCTCATTTTGTGTTTCTTTTTTTACTACAGGTACTACATCAACAGGAATGTCTATTTCTTTACAGATCGTCTCACTAATTTCAAAAGATCCGTCATTCTTTTGCTTAGATACTACATCATTGCATTTTTCTGATGTGGTTAAACCTTGCAATTCAACTACTGCATTCTTCTTTTTATCTTTAATCACTTTCTTTATAGAATTGTCAATTACATAATCATCAGCGCATTCTAAAAGTTCTTTCTCAGCATTAGCATCTTCTATTTGTTTCGATAGATATTCACGAGCTTTGTTATATTTATTTCTCCATAAACCTTCATGCTTGGGCGCAGCTTTCTTAAGGTATGACAGATTAATTGCAGTTGAGAGTAATGAAGGTAGTTCAGGTAAGTTTTTAAGTTTGTTATTTTTGATATTCTTTTGAATGGTTGTAATGATCTCTTCTTTAGGAGCATCCAAATCATTACAAACTGTATCGCCTAATTCAATAGAACCATCATCTTTTTGACACGTTACGATTTCTTTGCATTTTTCGGGAGTGGCAGACTCTTCAACAATAATGAGAGCTTCTGCTTTCTCATGGTCATCAATTTTATTTATATCATACGTGAAGGCATTCTTAATTGTATCAACAACATAAGCACCGGTATCATAAAGACCACCTAATAAAGGTATTAAATAATTAATTGATAATAATAATAATATAATAATAGTAATAATAATAATATTAATATTAATAATAATTAATAATAATAATAATAATAATTAATAATAATAATACTGTAATAACAATAATAATAATAATTATTATTATTATTATTATTATTATTTGTTAAAAAAAGGTAGGAAAAATTACCTTTCTCCACAGGATGGAGCGGAATTATAATAAATTGTGACGCCAAAGAATGCTTGGAGGCTTTTGAAGCATCAGCAAGTACAACATGTTTGTCTTTAACTTCGAGTACATATGGTTCATTTCTTAGTGCAATACGTCCTTCTTTGGTAAGAGTCCACTTCTGGTTAGCAACTTGACCTCCGCTTCTTCTATGATGAAGAACAAGATGACTTCCCGATTTCACTATAGAAAGGTATGTTCTCGTTAAATTTACCGTGTCATTGTGTCATTGTAAGGAAATTTCCTAGTAGATGTTCATTGATCATCTCCATGATGCACGTGGCCATTAAATTACGTTTTTCGTCCTTTTTTTTTTTTTGACTTAACCCGCGATAGAATAATTACTACGAAGATGACTTTTTATTCTATAATAAATATAACTTACCCGATTCAGGTTCCAGGTATAAGGTTGTTTGTTTATTAATCAGAAAACCGTCATCATAATACCAAAGCTAATAACCTTCATGTTCGGTTGTACTTTTGTTGAGCAATACTAACTTTGGATCCTTCTTTAACCGCATCCCAGCTCACGAAAAAATCACGATCAACATCAAAGACATGGTTTTGCGTGGAAGAAGCCGAGGAATGGCCTGAAGGAGAAGTAGTAGTCTTAATGTAAAAGTCGTCTCCCTTAGGAAACTCGAACTCGTACCAACTACCATAAGTGGTATCATCTTCATTTGTGTCGGCCATGAGAATATCTAATTCTTTGATTAGATGATTGGATGCATTTCAGAAGAGGCTGATTCTTGAATGTGTCTCTCTTGGACTTTGAATTTAACAATTTAAGCATTATATTTTTTATGATCATTAAAAAGTTCAATTTACCAGATAAGGAAAAGTTGACTGGTTTGGAACCTATTTAATGAAAAATTTTTGAAAAATAAATTAGCATACCTTTGAACTTTGAATTTAACAATTTAAGAATATATTTTTTATGATCATTAAAAATTTCAATTTACCAGTTAAGGAAAAGTCGACTAGTTTTGGATCTATTTAATGAAAAATTTTTGATAAATTATTAGTATATCTTTGAACTTTGAATTTAACAATTTAAACAATATATTTTTTATGATCATTAAAAATTTCAATTTACCAAGTAAGGAAAAGTCGACTAGTTTGGAATCTATTAATGAAAAATTTTTGAAAAATAAATCGGTATATCTTTAAACTTTTTTTTTGATTTTTATAACTCCCTACGGAGACGCTCAGTGGCGTTCTTTGAACTTTGAATTTAACAATTTAAGCAATATTTTTTTATGATCATTAACAATTCAATTTACCGGGTAAGACTAGTTTGGAATCTATTTAATGAAAAATTTTTGAAAAATAAATTAGTATATCTTTGAACTTTGTCTATCTTTTAAACCATTTTCATGCAAATTGTCAATAGTGATTTGGGATAGTCTATCGAATTGCAATACAGTAAAACCTCCACAAGCGCATCCTTTATAAGTACACACCCTTATTATATGCACGTTATAGCTTAGTCCCAAGCTTGGGACTTAGTGCTTAATGCACTCTTTATAAATGCACATTTATATAATTTTTTCAAAATGCACAGTATAGTTTAGCTCCGACCTATAAAAACTCTATTTATGCACACTCTCTACAATGCAGCTTTAATTTTTCTATTATGTTCCCTACGAAAGTACATCTAGAGAAATCTAGCATAATCTAGTTCTTTAAGTGCACATATATAATCGGTTCCCAGTGCGTGCACTTATCGAGGTTTTTCTGTATATTGCAGCATATTTCAGGTTTCCTGATGGATTGAGAGGCTTAAAAGATAAGAATATAACTGAATTATAGGCATCCTTAAAATAAAATTTGCCAAATGTAGAGAAATCGTCTTGTCCGGAATCTATTTATTGAAAATTTTTTACGGAATAATTAACATATGTTCAAATTTTAATTATGAAAATTTTAACTAAATTATAGGCATCAAATTTACTTTCTGTACACTATCAAAGAATGATTCCAAAATTTTATAAATTAGAATTTGCATTAATCTTAAAACTTTTATCGTTATTACCTTCTAATATTGTTGGCGGTATAGGTCTTGACGTAGCATAGTTAGATTGCAAGTGATTTGAATGCTTGGTACATTCTGATATGGATGAGTTAGCTTGTTCGGAATCTATTTAATTGAAAATTTTTGCGAAACAAATTAACATTTAAGCAATATATTTTTTATGATCATTAAAATTTTCAATTCACCAGATAAGGTAAAGTTGACTGGTTGGGAACCTATTTAATGAAAAATTTTTGAAAAATAAATTAGCGTATTTTGAACATTGTCTATCCTTTAAACCATTTTCATTCTGCAAATTATCAAGAGTGATCTGTGATTAGTCTATCGAATTGCAATACTGTAAAATAATAAGTAACTGCGCGACGTTGTCACGCAAAACCAGGAACGGAAAGTGGATTTTCAGCGAGTTACAGGTTAAACCAGTTTTGCATAAGTTTCTGTTTTTTTTTTTTTTTTGCGATACAGTAATCAAAGCCCCATAGAGTATGTACAAATATAGAAATACATTCAGAAGTCACAAGGATAGATTAACCAATCAGATACAAAAGAGACACAGCATTTTAAATGCCTGTAAACCATACGCTACGTACTTTGTACTCCGTTCCTGGTACCTCCATAAGCGCACCCTCAATAAGTGTACACCCTTCTTATATGCACATTATAATTTAGTTTCAAGCTTGGAACTTAGTGCTAAATGCACTCTTTATAAATGCACGTATTATATAATTATCTATAAAAGTTTTTCTACTATGGCCCTCCGAAAGCGTATATAGAGAAATCTAGCATAATATACGGTAGTTCTTTAAGTGCACTCCCTCTCTAAGTACACATATATATTCGGTCCCAGTGCGTTTACTTATAGAGGTTTTACTGTATATTGCAGCATATTTCAGGTTTCCTGATGGATAGATGTTTAAAAGGATAAGGATGTAACTGAATTATAGGCATCCTCAAAATAAAATCTACAAATCAATTAGATTGAAAAATTTTTACGGAATAAATTAACATATGTTCGAATTTTAATTATGAAAATTTTAACTAAAGGCATCAAGTTTACTTTCTGTGTGACTATCAAGGAAAGATTCCAAAATTTATAAATTTGAATTTGCATTAATCTTAAATCCTTTATCGTTATTACCTTTTAGCGGTATAGATCTTGACGTAAATTCTATTTAATTGAAAATTTTTTGCGAAATAAATTGACATTTTTAAATTAACAATCCTTTAAACTGTCTTTCTTGCAAATTTACTTGTAAATTATCACTGGTGTATTGTAATTAATTTCTCGAATTGCAGTCTATTGCAGATATTTTAATATTCATGATGAATAACGAGACAGTTTAAAGGACAAAAATATAACTAAATTATAAACATACTATGCATGGTATGATCCCAAAAGTTTGCTACTGTATAAATTAGAATTTCATGAATCATATAAATTAAATTCATTAACTGTTAAATTTAACTTTTATCGTTATCTAAATGATTAATTACCTTTTCGTGAAGGTTTTAGTAAATTACTTGGACCTTCAATCATTTTTTCATATTCCAGGTCTATTAAAACCGATAAATCTGGTCTCTCTGATGGTCCTGCATTCCAACATTGTTCCATTATATTTTTATAAACATCTAGTGTCCTCTCTACGACTTTTGGACGAAGATTTTCGTAAGTGATTTCAGAAACCAAATCTATATCATGAATTCGATCTGAGAATGGCCTCTCAGAAGATGTTAGTTCCCACATAATTACGCCTAAACTATAAATATCTGATTTTTTTGTATACGTTTTTCCGATGAAAACTTCTGGTGCAATATAAGGCAAAACACCAATAATACATTCTATGAAGAGTAAATTGATTCAGTAAATTACAAAGCGGTTTCAATTTATACTTAAATAATTATAAATACTTGGTGGAGAATCTATAGGTCCTGAAACCCCAAAGTCGCTAATAAATATTTTCGTATCGTTGTCAACATCATCAACGAGGATATTTCCGCAATGTAGATCTCGATGAATTATATCTGAATTGTGCAATTCATTTAACGATTTCGCAATACTAGAAATAATCTTTACTCTCTCTGACCATGAGAGTGTAGAATTATCAATAAATTTTCTGAGATCACCGTGAATCGCACGTTTCATAATCATCGCATATTCATTCGTTGCTGGATGAAGCGTTACACCATAGAATGGTATAGCGCACACTCCAAGAAATTTATAATGTATTTTAAACTATATTAAGTGATTTAATGGAGCAATGATTTAATATTGCGCATTTGCAAATGATAATTTAGAATCAAATTATTAATGCTTATAATTACTTCATTAAGAAATTCGGAACCCAAATTTTCAGATTCCTTCCAAACTTTAAGGGCAATATCAATATTTATTAATTCTTTATAATCGACAACTTCATCGCCATGTTCTAGTGGTACCCATTTACCAATAAATACTCTTGAATAATTGCCTTCTGCTATTGGATAATCTTTTATTAATTTAATATGTGAATAGGGTATCCACTTAATAGAACACCGGTAGGCGGGATACACTTTTTTAGAATCTTCTTTAGGTTTTGTATCTTCACTAAATACGTCAATATGTTGCCACATGATGGAAATGGCCTATTAGGGAGTGAATTAGATCGACATATTTTTCTTGGATATCCGATTATCTTTCGTTTACAATTACAATGACAACAGAAATCCATTTTTCAAAAAAAAGATTATCATTAACGTAATACTAACAGAGACTATACGAATTTAGTGACGGTTAAATCAAGTAAATTGATTATTATCAGCAAATGCGAAGTAATTATAGATGTAACCCAAATTATTTGGGACTTTTTTTTAAACTATGTATAACTAGTACAGTCAAGCCTCCCTAATGCACGCGCTGAGGCATTTAGAAATCTGTGCTCAGTTATGCATATTGCAGATCATAGAGTTACATAAACAAAATTTTTAAAGTTCATTAATGTTAGGGTTAGGGTTTCTATAGGGCTTGATGTTAGCAAGACATATAGTAAAATTGCTCAAGGAATTTTTTTTGTTAGGGCTCGAAAGGTGATTTCTTATGCAAATTTTAGGGAGACGAGCGATTTTTGCAAAAGCGACCGTTTTTGTTTTGAAAATTTTGATTGTACTATGTAACACCTGATCCTCGAATCTGATTTGTAGATTAGGGGATCTACGTCACTAACCTAGCATATTTTCCGAATGCCGCACGCTCCGAGATGGTGTGCATTTATAGAATACATTTCCGAGAAATTTCCTATTATTCATGGTGGTTTAGGCATCGATCTACGTGGCCGGATGATTTCTGCCGGTGATTATCATATCAACTGATATTTCGGGTCAGTTGATCGATGAAACTCTTGTTTCATTGCATCGACATTGTGATATTCCTTTATTGTTCGGGCGTATGATATTCTTCTTATCATGTATCTCCGTTGCTTCATATCGTATGCGTTTTTCCGGATTTAATCAATTAAGGTTGGTATATGGGGTGAAGACAATAGAAACAGCTCATTTTTACAATTTTTGAAAAATGAGTTTTTATAAGATTCATATAATTTTTGACATTTTGTTGACATTTTTTAATTATAAATAAAATCAATTTGCATCATAAAAAATCATGATAATGTAAAAGAAAATTACGCGATGGAGGCTGTGTAGGGCCAATACATCACGAGATTACCCGATAGTCACTTAACCAATCAAAATTGTGAAATTTGTTTAATTCCGGATCATTCTGAAAATCTAAACAAATGATTAAACTCAATTATCTCAAAATAAATTATATGTAAAAATGGGCTGTTTCTATTGTCTCACCCATATTATACTTTATTTCTTCTAGTGTTGGATTACAATTTAGTTTCTCTAAAATAATTAGTCAGGTATGTACTTGTTTATTTTGGTAATACATTAATACATTCTGTAATTTCACCTTTTTTGTATTTTTCTATTGCAATAATATATGTATAACATTCTCAAAAAAAAATAATAAAAAATAAAAAAAATAACTTACTTTAAATATAAGCTTTGTAAAACTTATTTCATTAGCATAATTTAAAATATTATATATTTTGTGATTATCTGTTTTCAAATGTAACATTAGCCAAATACCTAGTTTTTATATACAGTATAACCTTTTTTTAAAAAAAGGGCATATCAAATATGACCTTATATAGATTGTTCAGGGTTCTGGTTTACCTACTTGACTACTAGAGCTTTACTTAAGGTAAAGAACCTATGCTACAAAAATAGATACCAAAAAAAGAAAACACATAAGATGCCTAACTCTACTAAGTTTTTTTTTGAAAATAAACTGAACCTTATCTTCAGGTATATAAGTGGAATCCTAAGGGTATGGATAATAGATCTAAGGGGTCAAGACTAACTGTATATGTACTGCTAATACTCTGGTAATAGTAGTGAAATTAATTAGTGGCACTAAAGATTAGAGGATTTAAATAGGCAATCTCTTAGCAGATTGCGGATATACCTTCTAGTGTAGAACCTTTAGTTGAAACTACTTAAATTGACAACTAAAAGTTGCATGTATAATTTTGTACTCTTATTTATATAAAACTTCCAAAATTAACTAATAAAATCTTGAGTTCCCTAAACAGGCACTTTGAAACAAAAAAAAATATTAGGCTAATAGGCTACTATTTATAAAAAGATTGCAATTTGTTTAGCTGACTGTTACTCTAGATGATTATTATATGATATTGAAAATATAAATAAAAACAAAATATTAGCTTATAATATATTAAATTTATATGTATTTTTAATATAGATCATCTTATTAATGGTAATACAACACATATTAATATAGTAAGTTAAAAATATTTATAAATAATATTTTGGTTAATTATTGTTATTTTAAATATATCTTTTAGGAAAGCATATATTATAATATCAAGCTACAAATATAAATTTATTGTATATAAATTAAATATTTTTTATTATTAATTTATACATTATAAAATAGGAGTTGTCTTGGTGCCACCCCAGCTGGTAAATTATTTTTGCCACCCCAGTGATCATCCAATCAAATCACTTAATTAATTCTTATCAAGTTTCCATTGTTTACAAAGTTTGATTAAAAATAACTTGGCACCCACGTGATCAAATTCGATGAAAATTTTTTTATTCGAATTCTACAGAACTGTAGAATTCGAATAAAAAAATTCATCGAATTTGGTCACGTGGGTGCCAAGTTATCTTCGATCAAAGTTTTAAAGAATTTTTAAAACGCCTATTACATAGAAAATTTTAATGCGACATTCAACTTGGATCGAAGCTAACTTGGCACCCACATGACCAAATTCGATGGAATTTTTTTATTCGAATCCTACAGTTCTGTAGGATTCGAATAAAAAATTCCATCGAATTTGGTCATGTGAGTGCCAAGTTATCTTCGACCAAAGCTGCATTTAGATTTTTGGCGCAGTTTCTATGTAATAGGCGTTTTAAAGATTCTCTAAAACTTTGATCAAAGATAACTTGGCACCCACGTGACCAAATTCGATGAAAATTTTTTTATTCGAATCCTACAGAGCTGTAGGATCCGAATAAAAAATTTTCATTGAATTTGGTCACGTGGGTGCCAAGTTATCTTCGATCAAACTGCATTTAGATTTTTGGCGCAGTTTCTATGTAATAGGCGTTTTAAAAGATTCTCTAAAACTTGATCGAAGATAACTTGGCACCCACGTGACCAAATTCGATGAAAATTTTTTTATTCGAATTTTACAGTTCTGTAGAATTCGAATAAAAAAAATTTCATCGAATTTGGTCATGTGGGTGCCAAGTTAGCTTCGATCCAAGTTGAATTTCGCATTAAAATTTTCTATGTAATAGGCGTTTTAAAAATTCTCTAAAACTTTGATCGAAGATAACTTGGCACCCACGTGACCAAATTCGATGAAATTTTTTTTATTCAAATTCTACAGTTCTGTAAAATTCGGATAAAAAAATTTTCATTGAATTTGGTCAAGTGGGTGCCAAGTTATCTTTGATCAAAGCTGCATTAAAATTTTGGTGCAGTTTCTATATAATAGGCATTTTAAAAATTCTCTAAAACTTTGATCAAAGATAACTTGGCACCCACTTGACCAAATTCGATGAAAATTGTTTTATTCGAATTCTAAAGTTCTGTAGAATTCGAATAAAAAAATTTTCATCAAAATTGATCAAGTGGGTGCCAAGTTAGCTTCGATCAAGATTTAGAGAATTTTTTAAAATGTCTATTACATTCCAAAACGTTTATTACATAAAATTGCGCCAAAAATTTTAAGCATTTACACCATTTAAATCATTAAATCGTTCGTAATATATAATTCTTATGCACCATTTAATTTATTAAAATATTTTATTTACAAAAAAAATTTCATTGCATTAAAATGTCATTACATAACAAACAAAATATAATCCATCCAGAAAGAGAACTACCCAACTTATAAAAAAACCCCACCAACCGCTCGCACTATATAAGAAGTCCACAAAAACAAATTCATAAAAGAAAAAGACTAAAAAACGTCATAGTGACTTCGGAACAAAAATTATACCGATGTAACAGCACTACAACAAAGGCTCCAATGACGAAAACTAATAACATCACCTACACCAACTACAGCAACAGCAACACCAAAATAACATGGTACCAAAAGTGACAAAATATACATCCAATTATGGTGAAGTGATTCCAAACATAGCACCAAAGCTGTCCTGAAAAAAAAGTGGGTATTAGTTACATGAAGCGAAAGAAACAAGGCGGCAACAAAACTTCAATTATGATAAAACCCACTACTGGTTGTACTGACTATGGTGACAACAACTCCAAACACGGCACCAAAAGCAACAAAATTCTCATCGTCGATTCTCCAATTATGGCTACACAAACAGTTATATCTAAAAAAAAAAAAAAGCAGGTATTAGTTACATGAAATGAAAAAACAAGCTGGCAACAAAGACTCCAAACATGGCACTAAAAGCAACAAAATCCTCACCATCGATTCTCCAATTACAGCAACACAAACAGTTATATCTAAAAAAAAAAAAATGGGGTATTAGTTATATGAAATGAAAAAATAGGGCGGCAACAAAAACTCTAATTACCCACTACTGGCAAGAAAACATGGTATAAAAGTGATGAAACCCATTACTAGTTGTACTGACAATAGCGACAACAACTCCAAACACAGCACCAAAAGCAACAAAATTCTCACTGGTGATTCTCAACACAAACAGTTGTATCTAAAAAAAAAAGTAGGTGTTAGTTACATGAAACGAAAAAAACAAGGCGGCAACAAAAACTCCAATTTCTGGCAAGAAAACATAGTACAAAAGTGATAAAACCCACCACCGGTTATACCGACTATGGAACAGCAACTCCAAACATGGCACTATAAGTGACAAATCCTCACCGGCGGTTCTCCAATTACAGCGACACAATTGTATCTGAAAAAAAATTAGCTAAACGTTACTAAAAACAAAAAAAACAACTGATCTAAAAAAAAAAGAAAACTTATCTGATTGGCCGATCTGTTGGTAGGGGTGGTAAAAATATCTGGTACCACCCGAGATGGCACTAGACTTTTCCTATAAAATAATAGTTTTATATTTATTAAATTTAAACTTTTTTTATTATACAAACTATATTTTTTATATAAAAAAATAAATCTGATTATATTTTGTATATATAATAAAATTTTTATAAAATTTAAAATATTTTTTATTAACTTAGGTTATAGGCTAAAAACTAGTAAATAAAATAAAAATACTAATTTTTAGTATAATATATACGGGTTTGGGTCAAAATCCTGACAAACAAAATCCTGACAGGTCATAATCCCAACCAAAAAATCCTGACAATCAAAAATCCCGACAATCAAAAAAAGCTTTTCTTGAGCAACTTTACTATAAAATCAACTAAACCAAACCCTAGCCCAGGTGCCCACCCTAACCCTATCCTAGGCACTCACCTAACCCTAACCTAATTTAAATAAATTTAATGATTTTTGTGTTATCGTGATTGTCGGTATTTTTATTGTCAGGATTTTTTTGTCATGATTATGACCTGTCGGGATTCTGTTTGTCAGGATTTTGACCTACTCCCAATATATACATATATGACAAATTAATAAAATTTATAATTAATAAATTTTAGTTGATATCAGTTTAAAATTAGAAATTAAAGGATCATTTTTTATATATATAGTATATAAAATTCTTAAAATCTAAAAATATATAGATTTTTAACTTTTTAATCTAAAATAAACATTATTTTTACTATATAAAATAGTAATTTTTATATAGTAAATTAGTTTAAATTAGAATTATAAATTATACTATACTTTTTTTATATAATAATCTTATTTGAAATTTTGCAAATTTATTCTTAATAGCTATACAAATTATTTGTGTAGTAGCACAAAAATATACTTGATTCTAATTAATTAAATTTTAAAATTACTAGAAATTTTAATTTTTTTAATTTTTTTATTTTAAAAATTAAGCAACTTTAAATTTTTTTAAAAAATATTAAACCAACAATTTATAGAATTTTTTTTATAAATAGATTATATATATGCTTAAACATTATATATTTTTTTTAAAATTTTAATTTTTAAAAATCATAACTTTATATATAAAAACTTTAAAGTATTAATTTTTTGTATTACTATTAATAAGACGACCCATATATCTGTCTAATATTGTATTTAATAACAACTAATAAATTTAATATATTAGTCCATAAATGTTAAATCAACTAATTTTAACTAAAATATCTGTAATTATATCATATAAATAGATAAATTTTTTATTAAATAGTCAATATAATATCAGCTTATAATTTATTTAATGTATTTACCCTTTTGTACTAGATTTAGTACATTTTAAAAAATGCATTAAAAATTTAAAGAAATTAATAGTTTAATTTTTTTATATACAAAAACCTAATAAATATTCAAAAATTGTTTAGCAGTATTTTTTTTAAATTAATAATAAAATTTTTATAAAAAAAATTTTTTTTATATATTGTATTTTTTGTGATTTTCAATGTACTAGATTTCATACATTTGTAAAGTCAATTTTAATTGTAAGTGTTGCTAACTTGCCCCCTGGTGATATAACCATCCTATAATTTACCAATCAGGTCGCAGGATCTTGTGTAATAAAATAAAGAAATTTTTAAGAAAATTTAGAAAAAAATCAAAAAATTATCGATATCGCAAAATTTTATTACAAAAACTAGCTTTGGGCTATTAAATAAAAGTTTTTGGCATCTAATTTTGTATATAAATATCCAATCCATCCTCTAACTTAATATACTATACCCTTACCCTAACCCTAATCTTTAAAGAATAATTTTTTATAAAAAAAATTTTCATAAAAATAAAGGTTGGTTAAAATTTATAACTTTAACCAGGTATTAAAATTAGTTAAATTCTTTAATTATAATTTATTAATATATTTGGCAAATTAAAAGTTTTAATAAATAAAAAATGGTATAGGCTTGTTATAAAAAATATTATTATTAGTTATAGTCTAATAATTATTACTTCTATTATAAGCTTTTTTTAAAAATTTTTATAAATTATTACTTTATATAGTAAGCTATATGAGTTTGACTAGAGTTTAAAAAATTTTTTGCTAATTAAAGTTTCTAAATTATTAATCAAAATTATAAATATTTATTATCTAATTTCAATTACAACATTTCTATTAATACTAAATTAGTATATCTCAAGTTATATTACTTTAAATTTTAAAAAAAATTATATCTCATTTTTATATATAAATTGGATATATTAATAATATAGTATTTACTAGCAAAAATTTCAAATTTAGATTACTCCTTATATATTAATCTAATCTTAAATAAAATTTTATAATTAAAACTAACAAACTTATATTTATAATTTTATTAATAGTTTAAATTTATTAGTAAAAAAATTTTTTATAATCAAAAATATTTTGTAAAATTACTAGTAAATGTGCTAAAAACTAGGTTAAACTAGCAAATGCGAATTTTAAAAAAAATGTACAAAATTTAAAAAGCTATATAAAGCTATGAGTTTTTTAAAACAAGAAGCCCATAAGTTAAAATATTATTAAAAAATATTTAATTAAGTAGTTAATTTTAAAAATTAATAGATATTAAAGTTTAATCATGTACTAAATCTAGTACAATGTACTAGATCTAGTACAGGTAAATCCTATCCATTAATTATTAAATTAACTTATAAGGTCTTTGCTAAAAAAACTATAGTTAGAAACTATTTAGATTTGACAATAAAATTTGAATTTGCTAGCTATCTATTAATCCAATTTGAATAAACTTTTTTATTTTATAAAGCTATTTAAACTTTATAAAATAAAAAAGTTTATTCAAATTAAATTAATAAATAGCTAGCAATTTCAAATTTTATTGTCAAAATCTAAATAGTCTCTAACTGTGGTTTTTCTAGCAAAGACCTCTTATAATATCTTAAAAATCTTTGCTTTTTGTCCTTTACTAATCTTCATACTAATATATAAATTTTTTTTGATATTAAACTGATATATAACATATTTCTCTAAAATTTTACCTAGCAATTTTTTTATACTCTATTAATTAGTTTATAACCAACAGCCTATCTGACTGCTATTATCTAGGAAATTATTTAAAGATATTAGAAAAATATTTTGGATTTTAACTAGTAAAACATAAATTGAACTTTAGTTTGAACATAAGATTAGCCTATGACAATTTGAAAAGCTTTATACCATTTTGGATATGCATATAAAAAAAATTTTATATATATCTATTTTATAAATTTATATTCAGTATTTTTTTTTATATTTCTTATTAGAATTTTTGGTTAACAAGAACAGTCTTTTCTATAAATAGAGGTCAGCTAAAGCGGAGTGAAATTTGGTTAGGGTTAGGGTTACCTTTTTGATGCAATTATTGTTAGAAGGTTATATAGATACCAATAATGTAATTTATGCAGTGTGTAGATCATATATTGAATTAACTCCGCTTTAGTCGACCTCCATAAATATTTGTACAACTAAACATACCAAAATTATTCTATAGAACAAATATTACAGTTAGACCTCTATAAATGCACATTTTTTTTCTTTTCTGTAAGATGTTATTAGTGCTAAATGCACATTCTATATTCTGTAAATGCATATTCTTTTAAATAACATTTTATATTATACTAACCTCCCTAAATGCACGTAGCCAATCAAATTTTAGTATTTAAGAAAAATTATTCAGTTTTTGGTAGAAGTTTATACAAACTTAATAATCTAATTTTTAAAGCTGCAATTTTATTGGCTCTTTAAATGCA
This sequence comes from Gigaspora rosea, assembly GCA_003550325.1. Taxonomy (NCBI): domain Eukaryota; kingdom Fungi; phylum Glomeromycota; class Glomeromycetes; order Diversisporales; family Gigasporaceae; genus Gigaspora; species Gigaspora rosea. Next base: position 131,296 of record QKWP01001316.1, on the reverse strand, counting down.
GACCTCTCTAAATGCCTGTTGAAGGCTTGTCTCTAAAAGTTGCATTTATGAAGGTTTGACTGTATATATAATATAAGAATATATATAATTTTTATATTTAATCAGCTGAAAATTATTCAGCTAATTTTTATCAGTGCCCTAAAAATTATAAAAAACAGCTGTAACTATAATACGCATTAATATACTTTTTAAAATTATTATTATTACTTTTGTTAGTAGCTACCTTGTTATAAACAATATGTAAATAGTTTAAGAAATGTTATAAAATTAAGAAGTTTAATATGCTTCGCATGGTTGTGATGTGCTTGTATATCGCACTCTAATTTGATTGGCTAAATTTGCAGATCATTATTTTAAAAAAAATAAATAATTTTTGTTAAAATTCTTTAGACTAAGAATTAGTCTAAGAAACTTTAAAAAAAGGCTTAAAATTTTTGTACCTATATACAAAATTTAGCGCTAAACAAGTTTACTTAGTCGTATTAGAAAGAGAAATCATCAAAAAATGAGTTAACAAAATGAAAAATTGCAAATATCTCTAAATTTTGATAAGACAACCTTTCTAATTCGACTAAGTAACTTGTTTAGCACAAAATTTTACAAATATATGCGAAAAAATTTAAGAATTTTCTAGCAAACCTTCTAACCTAACCCTGACCTAAAAGTTTTCACAATAATTTGTTTATTTTTTTTAAAAAAACAATGATCTACAAATTTAGTCAATCAAATTAGAGTGCGATATATAAGCATATTGCAGGATGCAAGATATGCATTTATTCTAATATTTAAAATCTAGATACTAAGTCTGCAGATTTTAATAGCTCCTCTATCCTAGTGTTTACTACTGAATAAGATTATAGATATGTTATAAAAACTAGTCATTTATAAGAACTATCAAACAGTCGAATGCAATTTAAAGAATTTGAGATTTTACTATGAAAGCCAGTTAAACATAATTTTAAATCTTCATGAACAAGATTGATCATACCTGATTATAGCTACAGTTAACCCTCCATAAATGCAAATCGTAGGGACAAGCCTACAACATGCATTTAGGGAGGTTTGCATTTAGAGTGAGCCAATTAAATTGCAGCTTTAAAAATTTGATCATCAAGCTTGTTTTACTTCTACCAAAACTGTATAACCCATCTTAAATACTAAAATTTGATTGGCTACGTGCATTTAGGGAGGTTAGTGTAATATAAAATGTTACTCAAAAGAATGTGCATATACAGAATATAGAACGTGCATTTAGCACTAATAACATCTTACAGAATAGAAAAAACGTGCATTTAGAAAGATATTGCATTTATGGAGGTTGCATTTATAGAGGTTCGACTATATATCAAATTCACAATGCATTTTTCTTTTCAATATTTTAACATATGTTGTAATTTTGTATCATATTTATACATGAGGACAAAATTATTTCGGGTTCTAAACCCCGAAATTAAAATTTGAAAAAAAATTGTTTTTGACCCATTTTACTTGAAAGACAAAATTATTTAATACTTTTTTTGAATAGATAAAATTATAAGGAACATATCTATATAAATTTTATTTGCACTTCCTTATAAAAATTTTTAATTTTTTCTAATAAAGATGAAATAGGCCTTTTTTAAAAATCAATTTCAATGGCATCACTAATCTTATTCTATTGAGACTATAGCCCAGTGATGTCACTTGGCTATTTGGCCAGCCAATAGCCATGGCCAAAAAGCCAAAAATATAAATTTCATTTTTGGTCAAAAAATGGCCAAATAAAGCTAGTAATTTGATTGGTCCAATATTAATACATGTTTATTACTAATTGTCATAGCTGAAGCTAAAAATGGCTAAAGCTAGAAATTTTAATGAAATTTTCAAAAATTTTTTGGGCCTTTTGTTAGAGGTTTGTTTTATAGAGTTAGGTTAGTTTTAGAGTTAGTTTTAATAAAAAAAGAATATAAGTGGATTTTGGTAGAGCTTATATTTTTAAATCAAGATTTCTAATTTTCAGCTTTAGCCATTCTAGCTTTAGCTACAATATTAATTAATTATATAGCTTTAGCATTTAAAAATATGTATATTTATATGCTTTATATACTTTTTAGCTTTTTGTTAAGAATTAAAAAAAAATAAGAATTTAAAAAATCTTATTTATATATTAAAATTTTGAAATTGAGTAGAGTATTTAAAGACTTCTATTTGATAAAATAAATAAAAGTTTTTTGTATATATCAACTAACAATTTAATAATAAAAAATACAAAATAAATAATTAAACTTTTATTCAAATTACAGATTAAACCTTCACTCAAAAATTATTTACTGAACCTTTGCTCAAATTACTTAATAAATCTTTGTCAAATTATTTACTGAACCTTAGCTCAACTTACTTACTTAACTTTTACTTATTAAACCTTCACTTAAATTATTTTTTTATACAATTTGCTAAACCTTTGCCTAAATTATTTATTAAATCATTATTTAAGTAGTTTTTCTATGTAACTTACTAAACCTTTGCTTAAATTACTTATTAAACCTTTACTTACTAAACCTTTGCTCAAATTACTTACTAAACCTTTGCTTACTAAGCCTTTGTTCAAATTACTTATTAAACCTTTGTTCAAATATATTTTTATATAACTTTATTTAAATTACTTTTGTTTATAGCCTATTAAACTTTTGCTTAAATTATTTTTAATATAACTTACTAAGTCTTTGCTTAAATTATTTTTTATATAACTTTTTAAATATTTTTTATATAGCTAACAATTATTACTTAAGTTATCTTAAATATTAAAATGATTGTATGCAGTATTTTTATACACTTTTCTTTTTTATTACTATACAGAAAAACTTGGCTATTTGGCCATTTGCCATTGGCCAAGAGCCATATAGTCAAATAATTTTAATTGGGCTGGCCAATTGATATTCAAGTTTGCTGTAAAATTTTGTTAAATTATTTTGTATTGGCTGATAGCCAATTAAATTTTGTTTTGGCTAATTAAATTGCTATCACTGCTATAGTCCATTCAAAATAAAAGTAAAGATTAGAACTAGTTTTAAAAATTCAAGTTTATCACATTAAAATTCGAGTTTATCACACAAATATTCGAGTTTATCATATAAATTATTAATAAATAATATGATAAACTTGAATTTTTGTATAACAAACTCGAAGTTTAATGTAATAAACTTGAATTTTTAAAACTAGTTCCAACTCTATAGGCAGTATTGGGTTGGATATTGGACATGAACATTGGACTACCCATGTCTAGTCCAGTCCAATTCATTGGACCAGAAGAGGTAGGACATTGGACATTGAATAACATTAAATTAGTACATAATCATATAACAGTCATATGACAATTGGCCAATCAAATTATAAATTTTTGTACTATTATACTTTGATGCAAAGATAAAATTCAAACAATTTAAAAATTTAAAGATTAACTATAGTTACTACTATATGTTTCTGAAAATAAGCTACCTTTTTTGAATGATTTTGGGTACAAAAAACCCAGGGTAGCTTATTTTCAGATATAATCAATTTTTGGTTAATCAAAAGTTATTACATAGCAAAGTCTAAAATCAAATTATTAGTACTTAAATAAACTTGTTTAGGAACTACACTACACATATTCTGAAAATTTCATCAAAATATGATCACTTTTTATTATTTGACTTTAATTTTTATATTTAACAAATATATTTTTTTAATAAAATTTTAATCTCTTTGTTGAATATAAAAATTAAAAGTTAATTAATAAAAAGTTATTCAATATTGTTATAAATTACAGAGTATATATATTTTAATCTTCTGAATAAGTTTACTTAAGTGGCTTTAATCGATTTGCTTAGTAAAGTTTGGACTTTACTATGTAGTAACTTTTATTAATTGTGAAGTAGCTTATTTTTGAGTTTATTGACCAAAAGAGGTATAGCTTATTTTTGGAGGTAGCTTATTTTGGCAATATACAGTATAAAAAACTACTAATTTCTGTAATTGTAATGGAATTAGCTTAATTGCCAATCCAGATAAGATCGGCAATATTTCTATATTTAGAATTGGGGCAAAACAAATATATAAACAAGGTAGTACAAAATCTGGATCAGGCCTGTATATATAAAATTTTTATATAATTTAAAGAATTTTAAAGACGTTTTTACTCATATCTTCTTATCTACTAGTCCGATTTTAATGAAATTTTACTAGTAGATGCACAAGAACCTGCTCTACAACTTTACTTATATCAAAAAATAATATTTACTTAGTACAAAAAAACTTTTTATTAGGCCTAAAACAGATTTACTAATATATTGTTTATATATTTGTTTATCCCCAATTCCAAATATAGTAATAATATAGCTATAGTGCCGATCTTATCCGGATTGGTAATTAATTAATATTGTAGTAATAATAATTATTATAAAATTACTACATATATGTATAGTAAAACACAATCTAAGTTTGATAATTTGGATTGATCCTTCAATCCAAATAAATTTAGATATCCTAATTAGAGATTTTTAATCAAATTGGTCAAAGAACTTGAAAAATAAATATAAGAATACGCTTAAATGCTAACTTTAAATATATAAAATCTATCAAAAATAAAATTGAAGCATTATATTATAACTTTGGTATAACTTATTAATATGTTAATTTTAAAGTTATATATTAAATAAAATTCTTTTATTGCTCAGGTTTATATAGAATTCTATTGCAACTTATATTAATTTAGAATTAATTTAAATTCTTTTATTATAAAGTTTTAAATAGAATTTTTGTTGTAGCTTATATAATAAATAATTTTAAAAATTTTAGTAAATAGTTGGACATATTGGACCTGGACTATGTCCAAGCATATGTCCAATGTTCAGTCCAATCATATTAAAATTAGATGGACATATAAGGTCTTTGCCTTGAAAATGACCTTACAGGGCTATGTAAATTTTATAAATAAAAATAAAAATTTCTAGCCATCCAATAATCCAATTCAAATAATTTTTTTATTTTGTAGAACTTACTAAGATCTGCAAAATAAAAAAGAGTTTATTTGAATTGGATTACTGGATAGCTAGAAATTTTAATTTTTATTTATAAGATCTATATAGCCCCATAAGATTATTTTCAAGCCATATGTCCAATGCCAACACTGCCTATAGGGTAAATTATAATTGGTCAATTTTATTAAATTGAATTTATATAGTTTAGAGCACTTTTACTTTCTAACTTAGTAAATTTTTAAAAAAATTTTAATCCTATTTATAATACTATGCAAGACTCTTTGCAAATAAAGCTTTAAGAATCTTGAGTATCTCTAAAATTCACTCTACCCAGAAGTACTTCACTTAGAGACAAATTTTAAACTAGAAAAATAGTAATATATAATAAATATATATGTTAAAGTTTCTAATTAGCTACAAAAGTGTAACTAGATTGCTTGAAAAAAGAGTTAAATATATATAATAACTTTATAATAATATTAAATTAAAATAGTTTATGATGCTCGAAGCTTTACTTAGATATGAAGAGGCATTAGTAAGTAGTTTAATATTTTGGGATCCTAAAATTAATGCCTAGTTCTGAAGTTTTTAGTACTATTAAAAGATACAATAAAAACTTAAATTTAATTTTTTTTAATAAACAGGTTCTCATTTTATTCATTATAGTTTATAATTAAGTTAGTTTTATTATGTATTGTGGAATACTTATTATAATTCTATATTTGATGTTTAATAAAAGAATTTATAATTTATATAGCAATAAAAGTATATTATATATTTTTTCTGTCTAAATTAAATCATATTTAAGTAGAAAGTATTAGTTGATTGAAATATTATATTTGATTTTTTATTATATGAATTTTTATAAATTATACAAATCAATAAAATCATATTTTTAAAATTTTTTCTCAAAGTCTTAGTTATAACAAATAAGTTTCTTAGAACAAATAAGTTGGCAGAGCTTCAACAAATTGAATGGTATAAAGTATACAAAAAACTAATATCACCTGGTAATATGCAACCTCTTTAAGGATAGACAATTAGTTGCTTTTTTTTACATGATTCTTTTGGAGTTTTTAAGATCTTAATATAAAAAATAGCTTGTTAGATGAGAACTTTTAGTGAAAGATATGGTATGTTATAAAATTAAGAAAAACTATTTTATAGTATTTTAATTGTGATTTTTGCAAATTAAGTCTTGTTTTTTTTTTGATACAAAAATATAGCAAGTTCATAACAAATATACTCAAGGTAAATTAGGGCCGTGCCATTTATTATATATATTTTTACTTAGTAGCTATCCCTATCCATGTATTAGTGTTAGGACATGTCCTTTTCATTGTTATCTATAATTAAAATTTTTAAAAAAAAAACATAAAATATACTATATAACTTTGAGCTAAGATTCTTTTAAATCTTACTTATTAACTTTAAATTAAAATTTTCAGGAATATAGAACAAGTAGAGAAGAAATTGAGCTTAAAAATTAAATTAAAATTTTGCCAATTTTGCACAAAACGAAAATGTAACTTCACCAAAAACAAAAATTTTTTGATTTTAAAATTATAAATATATGTAAAATCATGCTCTGAACAACTTTATTTAGGCGACCTAAGTAGGTTACCTTGTAAGAAAAATGGGTTATCTATGTACTAAAGTTAAAATTTTTGGGTTTTAAGGATAGGGTGAACATAAATTATTTTTCATATGATCTACGTGGTATATTAGATTTTATATAGTAAATAAAAAATGCTCTGATAAATTTTTTTAAAGTTTTGACCAATTTGCATAAAATTTATATATTAGATAGTTTTAAATAGTTTGTTTATAATAATGAAGTTGCACAATATCCATTGCTTTAAAAAAATTAACTTTAAATATAATTAAATTTTTGTAGGACGCTATATGATTTTTGTAGGTGGTACAAAGAATTGATTGGTCAGATCATATGATGTTTATATGTAAATCATATGATATCATATAAATTAGTTACACAAGTTTTTTTTTTAATATTAAGAGTGTAGCTCCTGCCCCAAACTTTATTAATACTTAAGCAAATTGACATATGGCGGTGTCTTTTATACATACATATTATATACAAGTATTGAGACTAGGACTTCAGACTGTGAAACCTTTTATCCATGGCTAAAACCCACCAGAGCCTTCCATATTCCCATTTATATAGTTGACCTGGATTTGTACGTCCCTTTTCAACCAACAATCAGCATCCACATGTCCGCCACTTTACCCACATTTCCTAATTCATCACTTCCAATTTGGTGTGTGTTGCCAGGTAGGCGCTTTATACTTTCAAATTGGTGTATCTGAAATCTGGTTACCCAGAAAATCTCTTACTAGCGTACTTCTCGGGGTTCGTATCTCAAGCCATGCAGCTGCTTCTACCACATTGGATAAGTATCTCAAGCCATGCAGCTGCTTCTACCATATTGGATAAGTATCTCAAGCCTGTATACTACTGTAACCAACTGGTTTCCTGTGACTTGAGTACCCAGGATTTAGCATTCCGAATTTGGAAATGTGCGAACAACTGTACTTCCCGCTATGTTGGCAAGAACCTGGGCTTTCGCAAATGCTTCCAGTGCCGAATATAGTTGGATGGCATCATGAGGCTAGAGAGAACACGATCACCACTGCATGCACTTATACTTGCATATACCCGTATTGGTGGTCCCAAATCCTCTTAGCATCCGAAGACTCCCATATGGGTATGCCCAGAGCTCCATTGGGTCTTGACACGTACATGCCTCCATGGTTCCTCCTCTTATTGGCTGCTTAGTTCTGTCTGCTCTTGCAAAGTTCACTAGACCCCAGTACCCAGTCAGTCACTCTTTGGATCTTTTTCCCCAGTTATTCCAGACTACTAATCCAGTTGGCCCGGAATGATCAGTCTGCCAGGCTTTAGGTGCCTAAGGGCTCCCTTTCCTTGGTTCATGCTTCTATAACACATGATCTTTTTCTCCGGTACGACTCCAGAAGCCAGGTTGGTGGGCCCCATTTTGCCATAGGGGCTCTTGCCCATTCAGTTTCCCGGTCAGTTACCGCTAAGATCCTTTTCCCCGGTAGCATCGAAAGTCCAGCTACCTCTCCACTCGGAACTTGCCAAATGGGTTTCAATTGTTCCGGTCCCTTGGCTTTTACTAAGGTTACAGGTAATCTACCCAACCGATCGATGAACAAATGTTACCATAACACAGGCCTATTTTTTCAATTCGTCTCCAGTGGGATTTGAACTTTAGACCTGCCGCTTTGGGGGTGACAACCAGATAGCTTCTCTATGTCGCCACATTCTAGTTACACAAAGTTAATCTACAATCGATTTTATATGAAATTAGAAATTTGTACACCCTACCCTTAAATATAAACCATTTTTTGATTAGGTAACCTACTCTGGGCCCTTAAGCAAAGTTGTTAGCATGTGATTCTACTCAGTTCAAGGTCACTGCACATTTTTTTGGACCTTTTACTAAGTGAAAAATGGGGTTAAAGTTTAGAAAAAAAATTTTTTCTAAAAAATTTTTTAGAAAAAAAATTATTTCCAACCTTTAACCCCATTCTTCACTTAGTATAAAGTCCAAGAAAACATATTATGACTTTGAATTAAGTAGAATCATGTGCTGAACAACATTGCTTAAGGGCCCAGAGTAGGTTACCTAATCAAAAAAAAGTTTTATATTTAAACCCCAAAAATTTTAACTTTAGTATATAGATAACTATTTTTCTTACAAAGTAACCTACTTAGGTCGCCTAAGTAAAGTTGCTCAGGGCATGATTTTACATATACTAAAAATTTTAAATCAAAAAATATTTGTTTTTGGAGGTTACATCTTCGTTTTGTACAAAATTGGCAAAATTTTAATTCAATTTTTAACCAGCATGGTGGACATTCGATTTGATTGGTTAAAAAATATAAATAAGTAAACAATATGCATAATGTAAATCACTATAAAATCCTTCCGATCAGTTCGAATAACAAAAATTACACGGTTAAATTTTTTAATTATTTCGTGTGCTACCAATATTAAAAATATATTTACAAGTCACTCTCATTATAGTGAACTTTCGTTATAATATAGTGAAGATAAATTCAAAACCAATCTATATAAAAATTCTCTCGATATAGTGAATTTACTAATACCTCTTGATATAATGAAAGTTTTAAAAATTTTTACTATGAAATGGATCACTTCACTATAATGAGAGAGACTTGTATTCTTCTTTTTTTAATTATAACGATAATCAAATTTTAGTTATCAAATTTGCTATTAAAGTATAACACATACCGGTATTTCCAAATGCTGAAGTATTATATTTTTTATCTGACTTTGACATATAATTTTATTAAATAATAATCTTTTGGTATCTATAGTATACCTTGTGCTTATATTTACAAATACAATATATAGGGGTTTTCTTGTTGGGTATTTTTTATTAATTTCCGCTAAAAGATAATTAAGAATCCCAACACATTCATGATGATAATCTATATATCAGAACTTCTTGAACCACTCTAATATTCCCAATCTAAAAAATTTCGCAATTGGGCTGAATTAAAATTTAACATAAAATTAAACTAAAAATACCCAAACCCTAACTCTAACCTAACTCTAACTCTAGTAGTGAAATTTAGGTTGAGGATGCTAGGGTCATAAACTTAACGCTATTCAAAAATTTTGCTTCTTTTTGACATCCTTCTATATAGTCCTCTTGCTGGTATTTATCTGACATTTTATTGAAACGATTAACTACATCTTGCAATGCAGTAAAAAATTTTTGCAGTATAAACTTAGGCTCAGCTTTAGTTTTTCGCTCTTAGTAATATTAATAAGCTCTTGGGTAAAATAATTAAATAAAGAGAAGTTCATACGTGTATTCATATTTGACTGGTCAGAATTGGCCAATTATATGTTCTGTGTGATGAATTCTGCAGAAAATCATCTAATGACATAATGTAATGTTAAAAAATTTTCAGTTAATTAAGTTATAGCACATAAAATTTATAACAATCTATATGCTTTATGAAAAAAATAGTTTTCATTTCTAAGCTAACATTAGTAATCTTTATTATAATAAAAAATTTTTGTTATCTTATACTATCTATGTTTATCTTGAAATTTTGGAATGGCATTTTAAGACTATCGACAAAATCAATATGAAATTTGATTGGTTGGAATTCATGTTGTTAACTACTTAAATTTAATGCTAAGATTATTTTGCTATATATTTAATATTTAATTATTCTCATCTATTTTATTGATCTAAATTGAATTCACATTCAAACCCAATCAATAATAACTAAATAGTGTTTAAATTTCATTTAGAAAATGCAAAGAAGCTAAGTTTCACTTTATTTTCTTAATAATTGATTATAAAATATTGATTACAGTTTCAATAAATAAAGCTTTTAATCTCTTAGTAAATATCCCTACTCCTTTAAGTTTTCATCTATATCCGAAAAGTAAATGTCATATTCTCCTCAGCTGATTTGATGGTTTAGCCAATTTGATAGTCTTTTAGTTTTTCTGCTATCACTTCTTTAACTCCTCGCTGGTAAAAGAAACACTTAATTCTCATCTGTCATCTAACTCAATTTTTTTTTTCTAGTCTGACAATTTTGATCAATTTCAACTACCTGTAATTTTAGTGTTGTTTTTTTTTTGCCTAGCAGATTTACAAATTTCTTTAACTTTTGATAAAGGAGCATTAGATGGTATAGCGGATTTACTACAAACTGCCAAGAAAGTTAAACATATTATCAGAACTTCAATATAATTAATGTGTAGACTGGACAGACTTGCTAAAATATATACATATAAATATACAAAAATTTAAATTCAATTTGAGAATATAAAATATCATTACCTGCATTTACTATATTTACAGATTCGAAATTTTTTTAACAATAACATACCACTAACATTTTAAAAAATATGTATTATTACCTGGTTTAGGGAGTTTTGAAAGATTCTAAAATCAACTTGTATAAATAGCTTGTGGGTGTGTCTGCTATTCGAATCGTGTTGGTTTGAACTTGATTATTATGTTTAACTTGCTTATATAATTCAGTCAGAATACTAGACAATTCTCTAGCAGTTGGTCTGTCTTTAGGTTCTGCATCTAAGCATTTATTCATCAGATCCAAAAGTAATTGAGGAGCTCCGCATCTACAGTTGAATTCTTGGATGTTTTATTTATCTGCTTCGATAGATCAAAATCAGTGATCTTAGGCTTGTTTTTATAAATTAAGATATTTTTCAAATGCTAAGTTATTAAAGTATTAGTAATTAAAGTACTATATTAATAAATTGATAAATATAAAATCGGATAAAATATAAATTATAATACTTACAAGATTTCTATAAATAATATTATTTTCATATAAAGATAAAAGACTGTGCTATTTCTCTAGCAATACGTAGTTTATCTGCTATTGTAATTTTGTAAACATGTTTTTAGATATTCTTATAGTTTTTTCATTAGCATATTCTAAAATCATATTATAATTCCTGTTGCTATCTATATATGCGTGAATTCGCGGCCCTCGAAGTTGACTTCAATTTTGTCTAAAAAGCGAGTATAGAGTTTTTTTCTTTACTGTTAAAGAAGGCGAAGTAATTTTTAAAGGTTCTAAAGAACCAACCCATCAGTCATGTTTGCACTGCATTTGTTTGAAATGATAATACATTGTTTTTTATTTAGCATATTTTACCTTCAAAAATTACAAATCGTTTGTCTACCTTTTGTAACTTTATGGACGTAATAATGCTTTCCATTCATATTTAAAAATTTTTCCAAAACCTTCTTTACTGAGTCTGTAAATTTATTATAATTGATAAAATTAAAGGCCAACAATATTTACTATATAACAATTTTCTGATACTTCACTGCTTTGCATTTCTACAACCATTCTGTAGTTACTATCTTTTCGATTCTTGGTTATTCATAAATCGCAATTGCAGAATCGCCCCATGTTTATGTTGATTTTTAAACCTCCTACCAATCACATAACGGGTTATCATTCAAGTTGTAGATCATTAATCGAAGTTGTCTTGAACAGCTTTTTGTGTTTGCGCCCACTGCGTATTTCGTAATAGTCCAAACAATGTGTGTCTTTAAGGGATCAAATACGTTAAGTCACCTTAACCAAAATAGTCTCAGCAGAAATTGTTATCAACGTTTTATGCCAATTTAGTTAATTTTGGATCAGCATTTGCTTCTTGACCTACCTGTCAATTGGCTTAATGCTTCTGTAGTTCCTCTTTATGTATTTAAATGTTAATGATTTGTTTAAATAAATTTTTTATGACTTTAGAAAAAAAATTAACTCACAGTACCAGAACTTCTCTATCAACTCGGGCCATTGTATTTTTTTGCTAGTAACCAAAATTACTTATAATAACTAAGTTTTATAACGATTAATAGCTAATTAACTCATTCGTTACATACCGCATTACTGTATTTGATCTATACTAATCTTTTTTTACAGAAAATGACGAAGCGTTAAAGAGCACTATTATATAGTTTAAAAAAATTTTATTATGTAAAACTATGAGTTGTCAATTGACAACGTGGTTTTTCATAGTAAGGGTTACTTTAAAAATTTTTTTATATTGTGTAACCTAGTGATCTTCAAGCCAATCAAATCGAATGTCCACTATGCTTTTTTAACCTTAATTTTTTCTTCTCCACTTGTTCTATATTTCTAAAAAATTTAATTTAAAGTTAATAAGTAAGTTTTAAAAGAATCTTAGCTCAAAGTTATATAGTAAATTCATATATTTTTTTTAAAAATTTTAATTATAGACAGTATTTTGATCTATTTTAAGGGGACATGTTACTGACATGTTCTGGGCCTGGTATGGTGTGATCACTTTATCTAATTCTAACAGATTAATATAATATATAGATGTGATCACTACCTCTGACCATGTATACATGGTAAAAATTACATAATAAATAGCATGCCCTTATTATTTTTATTAATTTTTTTGGCTTATAATACTTTGTAATATTTTTGTTTCAAAATATTTTTTTGATCTTTTATATTAGTTATATTACTAATTTAAATTTGTTTTGTATTCAATATATATATAATGACAACTCTTTTACAAGCTTATTGATAAACTCTTTAGTAATACAATATAAATTTTATGTATCTCAAGCTATTCCAATGTATCTTCCTCACACTTAATTTGCTGCATAAAATATTGTTTGGTACTAAGAAAAGAGACAAATTTGACGAAAATTAATATTTACAAAAAATTAAGTATCTTGTGAACTATTAACCAGAATTACATAATTTTGGCACTTTTTGATTTGTTTCAATGAGACGAATCAAAAAATGCCAAAATCATGTAATTCTGATTAATAGTTCATAAGATACTTAATTTTTTGTAAATATTAATTTTTGTCAAGTTTGTTCCTGTTTTCATTACGAAGCCCACATAATAATATTTGAATCTAGAAGACAAATTAGTTTCAAATAACAGTTCAAAATAATTTTATGGAAGTTAAATAAGCTACTATTTATATTTATATCAGTTATAATTAACAATAAAAATTGTAAATTTAGATACTTTATTTAATGATTTATGTACAATACAATATAATAAATTAATAAATTTTATTTAATTACAATTGTTTTTTTTAATAATCCTTAATACTACTATCCCAATATAAGAATGTTAATTGTTTAATAATAAAAAAATATTGAATTGCTTATTAGTTAACAAAAAAATAACATAAATAAATAATAAACTAATGTAAAATAGCCTGAGCAGTAAGTATTATTGCTATAGTTAAATTTAAATTACTAAATGTAAGATTATTCTTATTAAAATCTGAAAAGGTCAATTATTTTGCAAAGTCCATCAACTAATGTTTTTCGTCTTTCTGATTCAAGTTTATTACTCCAACTGAATTCAATATAGCATTCTTGCATATTGGTTAATACTTTTTTTTTTTAAAGTTATTTGTAATTCAAACAAAAATTTGCAATAATTTTCAAAAACTAAAAAATTATTGTGAAATTAAATGAAATTCTCTTGTTACTGAATTGTTTAGAAGTATTAAAAAATAAATTTAATAGTTACATTATTTATCCAAGTTTACTATTCTAACTAAAGTCAATATGATGTTCTTACAAAGACTTCAGCTTTCTGATCCAAGTTTATTAAGATCCAGAGAAGTTAACATGATCTTGCAAAGTACTTTAGCTATAAATATAGTATTCTTGCAAAATGTTTCAGCTAATGCTTTCGTTTTTCTAATCCAAGTTTATTACTTCAACTAGGATCCAAAAAAGTAAATGTGACATTCTTGCAAAGTGAATTGTCTAATGCTTTTCTCATTTCTGAAAATATGTTAACAGTTCTGTAAGTACAGTTAAGAGTTTTAAATTTCAGTACAAAAAGTTTACCAGAAACCTTATTTTTTGTAAATATGAAATAAAAGTGCATCTTTGAAGGCAAGTTTCTTTTTAAGTTTATTGTTTTTTTTTTATTTTAAATATAAAGATAATAAGGTATTTGTCTTGCTAAATCATTTTATGTTGTTCAAATGCAGTTTCCTTTTAGAAATCTCCTGAAAATGATAATTGAAAATGGCCTATTATTGTAATTTACTATTAAAATTGAGAATTTCATATGAGTATTGATCACTCAAATTTCATAGTAAAAAATTTATTCACCTAATTTGTGTAATATCTCATCAACTTGTATGTAGATCATTTCAATTAATAAACTATTTACTAAAAATTTTATATTTAATAATAAAATATTTTTTATTAAGTAACCAAATTAAATTTTTAAATAAAATTGTAGAAAAGGTTTTTCTGAGTCTAATGGTAATTGAGTCATTAAAATTGGTCTAGCAAAACATAAAATATAGTTGTTTTTATTTTCATGACCCTATTTTACTTTGTGATCACCCCATAAAATAGACCCACCCCACAAAAGTTGATACTATAAAAACTTTATCAAATTTTATTCAAAATTAATAAAATTTTTAGGATAAGTGTAATTTTTTATTATAAACAATCTTACTTAGTAGACAATTTATATAGTAAAAAATTAACTATCATATGTAGCAACCTTTAAATTCACAGTAAAAATATTTTTTGTCACTTGTTTATTAATAGAAATGATCTATATATCCTCTACCCTTAAGAAAAGTTATAAAATTAAAATCTAAATACTAAGTCTGCAAATCTCAATAGCTCCTCTTTTCTAGTGTTTACTACTGAATAGATTATGAATATATTATAAAAACTGGTCATTTATAAGAACTTTCAAAATTTGAATGCAATTTAAAGAATTTAAGATTTTATTTTCCTCATCAAAATTAAATTACTAAAAAAGACAGCTAAACATAAATTTAAAATTTCATGAACAAGATTGATCATAACTAATTATAGCTAGATCAAATTCACTTCAATTTTTAATATACACTTCAAGCTTGTATCATATTCTAAAACTATAGTCTAGTGATGTCACTTGGCTATTTCATTAGCCAATGGCCATGGCCAAAAGGCCAAAAATATAAATTTCATTTTTGGCTAAAACAGCAAATAAAGCCAGTAATCTGATTGGTCCAATATTAATACATGTTTATTACTAATTAATTATATAGCTTTAGCATTTAAAGAAATAGCTAGAATAAAGTATATTTATATGCTTTTGCATACTTTTAGCTTCTTGTTTAATGAGGCTCGGATTTTGATATCTTTAATAAAATAAATAATTCAATATTTAAAATAAATAATGGATTACAGGTTTTAGAATTAAAAAAAATAGAATATTTGGAAATAAATAAGAATTTAAAAAATCTTATTTATGTATTAAAATTTTGAAATTGGAAAATGAAATTGGAGCATTTAAAGACTTCTATTTGATGAAATAAGTAAAAGTTTTTATTGTATAGGTCAACCAACTATTTAATAATAAAAATGCATAGTAAATAATAAAACTTTTGCTCAAATTACATATTAAACCTTCGCTCAATAATTACTTACTGAACCTTTGCTCAAATTACTTAATAAACCTTTGCATAAATTACTTGCTGAACCTTAACTCAACTTACTTACTGAACTTTTGCTCAAATTACTTACTAAACATTTGTTCATATTATTTATTAAACCTTCGCTTAAATATTTTTTTTTGTACAACTTGCCGAACTTTGCTTAAATTATTTATTAAATCTTCACTTAAGTAGTTTATCTATATAACTTACTAAACCTTTGCTCAAATTGTTTACTAAACCTTTGCTCAAATTACTTACTAAACCTTTGCTCAAATTATTTATTAAACCTTTGTTCAAATTATAATTTTCTAAACCTTCACTTAAATTACTTTTGTTATATAGCTTATTAAACTTTCACTTAATTGATAATCCGTTTCATAATGGTGAAGCCATATATAGTAAATTGCAACGCGCAAATCTATATGATTTACTATATCAAATTGCTAAGCCACAAATGCCACTTCACGACAAAGTGAAGTCATTTTTCTACTAAGTAAATATATTTGCAATTTAAGTAAACTTGTAGAGCATCATTTTCTGATTTTAATGTAATAATATCATTCAAATCTGTTTAATAGTTGCCTTGATATTGCTAAAAAATGAATTGACAACTAATGTAAACAGACTATTGTTTACGTGAAATGGCATTTTGGACTATAGTAAAATTAATAGTCATGTGCGTCACAATTTACTATATGCTATATATGATTACCCCATTCGGAAACGGATTATGAATTAAATTATTTTTAATATAGCTTACTAAATCTTTGCTTAAATTATTTTTTATATAACTTATTAAACTTTCGCTTAGATATTTTTTTTTGATATAGCTTAACAATTATTACTTAAGTTATCTTATGCATTAATATGCTTCCATACAGTATTTTTATACACTTTACTTTTTTATTATTGTACAGAGTAAATGGGCCGTTTGGTCGTTTGGCCATTTGGCCATCGGCCATATAGGCCAAATAATTTTAATTGGCCTGGCCAATTGACATTCAACTTTGGCCGTAAAATTTTGGCCATTTTTGGCCAAATTATTTTGTATTGGCTGATGGCCAATTAAATTTTGTTTGGCCGATTAAATTGCCATCACTGCTATAGTCCATTCAAAATGTAGTTGTAAGCTAAATTTGAATTCTACCTGAGTAGAGGTTGGAACCGGTTTTAAAAATTCGAGTTTATCACATCAAAATTCGAGTTTATCACACAAAGATTCGATTTTATCACAGCAAAATCGAGTTTATCACACTAAAATTCGTGGTTATCACATAAACTATCAATAAATGAAGTGATAAACTCGAATTTTTGTGTGATAAGCTCGATTTTGATGTGATAAACTCGAATTTTTAAAACCGGCTCCAACCTTTAAACCTGAGGCTGTTATATTTGGTTTTATCAGAATTCTAAGTTTAAAACTAGAGTTAAAGTTAGTGCAGTCATTTGCTGAATTAGGGAACTTAAGCAGAAGTAGAGATGGGTTAGACGTTATGTTGCTATAGATCTGGGGAGCAAAAAAAAAATTTTTTTTGAGTTTATTTTTGAATTGGTCAATAAAAACTTAGTGACAAAATACTTTGAAATGGGGTCGAAATATGAAGTCAAATTAAATTGGCTTATTATCGGTAGTCAAACTAATTAAAATTTCGGATTAGTTTACAAGTGCACCATAATGGTTAATAAAAATAACATGTCAGAAAGTACGCCTATTTGGCGTCCCGCAGTAGTGATATTCGGCGAAAAAAAATAACATGTCAGCGAAATGACTGTCAATGAAATAAACTGTCTAAGAAACTAATTGTTGTGAATCAATCGTCTGTTTGTTTGGCATTGAAATAATTGTTTGTAACTAATTGTCTACGAAGTGACTTGATATTATTTACTTAACAAAGCTTGACCAAAGTTTAATTCGATCAGGCAATCTATATTCTGAACAGCGAATATATTTGGCACTTGATCTAGAAAGGATTAAAAAGGATGTAATCAAGAGCTTGAATAGTTTTCTGTAAAATCCGTCGTACTGTATATCCGTTAAAATTTAAGATAACAGATCCCAAGCTCTAAAATAATTTTTAATAATCTTTATACTTTTAATATTTGTAAGTCACAAGAAATGTAATAAGATTTAATTATGTAAGTTATATCCCACCCCTAAGTAATATGACCTGTAATACAAGTATCATTTTAATTTTAAAGATTGTTAATACTTATATAAATTAATGAACTCCAATTTGAGATGAAGAATTTAAGTATATAATTACTCTAATAATTTAATCAACTATAAAAATTTAATTTCATCCCATAATTGTTGAAATATTTATTAATCAAAAAAAAAAAGCGAATTAGACATTCATGTATAGTTTTAGTGTGAAATGACATATTCTTATAAAAAAAGATTTACAATGAACTACACTTTAAATTTTTATCTTTGAAATCATAGAGAATTTTTTAAAATCAAAATTTTTCATTCTGGACAAATAAAGTTATAATTACATAATATTTTTATATAAAATAATAAACTTGAAAGTACAAAAGAAAAAAAAAATTCTAATACAGTTAAAAAAATAAACTACTCTGTCAAAAAAATTTTTAAATAATAATCTATATAAACATCATTTTTTACTAAAGAATAAAATCTACAATTTATTTAACTTTTTTAATAAAGCAATAGCATTTTTATTTTTTTCATTAGCTGCAAATCTTAAATAAGTCAATCCAAGCTGTTCATCTTTGGGCACTTTAAGTTTTCCATTTATATAAATATCACCCAAATAATACATTGCATTGGAATTTTTATTATCAGCTGCTAATGTAAAATATCGAACAATATCCTGACGAGTTTTATCTTTTGCAGCTTCATCTTCCTCTTTTTTAGAAAGTAACATAACTGCATATCGATATTGTGATTCTGTATGATTATCATCAGCAGCTTCTTTTAAAAGTTTTATTGCTTTATCCGAATCTTTTTCTACTACATATCCATTTAAGTAATAATAACCCATCCAGAATTTTGCTAATGGAAGTTCAGAATTTTGTTGGAAACTTTTAAAAGCACCATCACGATCTCCGGTACCATGCAACTTTATTCCCTCTTCAATCGGCACTATGATATCTTCTTCTTCAATAATTTCTTCAGGATCATCAAAATCTGGATATAAAGAATCCGTAGGAGTTAAATCTTTCTTTCCATCAAAATCTAATTCTTCATTAGGTAAAAGTTGAGCTGTATCATGAGTAATTGGGTATTTCCCAGCTAATTCTTCAAGTTTATGACTTAGTTCCGTAATAGAAATTCGTAAATCTGGACTTTGAATCCATGCTATTTACAAAAATTAGAAAGAAATAAATTAATATCTGCATAAGACATATAATAATAATGATTATGATGAATTTACCTTTGCTAATTAGATTAATAAATTCTATTTGAATTTCTTTATCATCTAAGTTTTTAAATTTTCCTTTTGAAACATCCTCTCTTTTACCTTTTAAAACATGCTCTATTATTTGTGACATACCCCAACCATCATAAGGAACTTTTTCATAACAAAGCTCCCACATAAGCATTCCAAAACTATTTATGAAAAATTTTAATTAAGGTAAAAAAAACTTACTAACATAATTTAAAAATAATCAAAATCTTAAACCGATAAATACCTAAACATTTCACAATTAAATGTATATACTTTTTCGTTTTTTTCACGTTTATTAAAATCTTTATATTTTTCCATTTGTTCAGGTGCCATCCAACTAATAATGTTGGTGTATAAATCTTTAAGATTAGAAGAATGATCTGCATCGGCTTTTCTTGCACATCTAAAATTTCCAATTTTTATACTCAAGTTATGTAGTACCTTTTAGTTTGAAACAAAAGTTAATATAAACATAATAAATGTTTCAGTTGGTAATGATGTAGAAATTTAGGCAATATTATAAGTTTTAGAGTTTTAAACTGATTTTATTTTTTATATATTAAAATCAGGGTTTAATCGGTTTTAACATATGAAAAATAAAGTCTGCTTATACAGTATATTTGTTTATAAAAACTTTGAATTCAAAACCTAATTTTTTTTTTTTTTTTAACTTTAAACTAAATAGCCTAAATTTTAATTTCGGCATCAACATGAGCTTAAAATTAACTTATTAAATTGTACTTACAAAAATATTTTCGCATCTAAGATCATGATGAAAGATATTTACGGTACGTAAAAATGAGATACCACGACATATATCTCTAATAATTTGTATTTTTCTAGTCCAAGGAATATCATATTCATTATAAAGCTCTTTTAAATTTCCATTCTCGGCCCATGCAGTAACCATAGTTTGTTGGTTGTTAAGAGTCGTGAGACCATAAAACTGTAGAATATGTGGTGATTGACCTAATATTTTAAGGACTGCCAATTCGGTTTCTTGATATTTGGATTCGGGTTTACATGCAACTTCAATTCCTAACGGTTTATAAATCTTCTTAACGACGTTACCACGTTTATCCTTAGGGTTTTGATACATCGGATTTTCTAAATCACTTTCCTTAATTTTTTCCGCACGAACTTGACTTGATTGATTAAAAATTTGAGCTTTTATAATGCCTACATCTCGAGCTATTTCGTTAACATTGTCGCCAAGATTGCTTAAAAGCTAAATAAATAATTAATAGTAAAAAAAAAAAAAAAAACTTTTTTAATATTATTAACATAAAGTAATGATATTATCAAATCATTATACTTACTTGATTAACATCTTCTAATGCTTTATCAACTTTTTGAGAATCTTTTTCTCTATTAATTGCATTATAAGCACCAATAGCAAAATTTAGGTCATTCATACAATTTTCAAATTCATCTATTAATTTTTCATATTTGATTTTAACATCCTTTGCATTCAAAAATCTTTTATAACCTTTAAGCTTTGAAACATCCTTAGTAAAATCTTTAATATTTATTAAAATATTTTCAAATCGTTTAAAAGCTACATAATAAGATTTTTTACGAAAATCCCCTTCTTCATCATTCATATTTCTTACTATCATATCCATAGAACATTCTGCAGCTTTTACTCGATTTGTCATAATCTTGCAAATTTCTTTATTACATTCTGCATTCTCATAAATTTGATAAATTTCACCGACTAAAAGTTTCACTGCTCCAATTAAAGGAATATAGATATTTACAATATCCGTAATAGTGTTTAAAGTTACTTGACCCGTGTTAAAAATTGCTGTAGAGTTGCTTAAAGCAGGTTCTGGATTTTTTGAAGCCATGATTTGAAAATAAAAATTATATTGAAATTTGGAAAAATTTTTTTTAACGTACGTACGAACGTATATGTACAAATATTAATTTAACACCGTATCCTTTTATATTGAATTTCAATTTCACAGATTTTCAGAATTTTTTCTATATGAAACACTATGTTGTGTCTAAAATTGGCATATGTAATCCAACTGTACTATTTGAGTTGTCTGGCCAAAATTAAGCACCCAAAATTAGATCTTGCACGTTTTAGGTATAATTTTAGGCAAAATAACGCTTTATGTACAGGCGCCAACCTTAAGCACAACATGTACGCATGAAGTACAACTTTTGAATTTTGTGATTTGTGTTTGTGTATCTATGTAATCGACGCTTTGCTTATTGAAATAGCCTTTTCAAACATTTATGTAACGTTCGTACAACATACGTACGTTCATTGTTTATTCAATTTTGGTATTCTTCACAAGAATTCAATTTGTATTTAATATAAACTTATCATGCAAACCAATAATATGCATTTAATTTTGACACAACTATATTAATATAACAAGTTAAAAATTTTTATAAATAATATTTTTTATTTAAATTAATACTATTTTAAACTTAACGGTCAAGCGTAATGTTAGCAGGTTGCGAAAATTTTTGATGGGAATCAAAATTAATCAATATACGTAATGATTTATAAGTAATTTTATAAATATTATGCGGCTTCATAATCAGTTCCATAAGAAATTTACAGTTAAACAATTAGGGATGGTAAAAAAAAAAAAAAACGGTTTAAACAGTTTTTTATACATTTTTATTGTTTTTAAAACATCGGTGGCTGATTTTGAAATTTGGCTGGAACCGAAACCACCAGTTAATTCAGTTTCAACGAAAAATTTATCTTTGTATAATTTGAGTTTATTTGTTGCATATAAAGAATTATGAAAGTGTTATAAATTTTATTGATTTTTTTATCATGTGCATTCTGCATTCAATACATTTTTAATATATTGTTGTACAGCTTCCATAATTTCTTCCCCCAACTAAAAAATGAATTTCGCTAATATACTTACTTAATGACATTGTAAAACCAGAAACTTGGAGGTTCGGCGAATTTTTTACTTTTTTTTTGAAGCATTTACACTTAGTTAAATCGGCCAATTAAATCAATAAATTCCTCTTCGCATTGGTTACCTTTCGACGAGGTGTCATTAGAGATGGGTTTCATGCGTGCGCATGATTTCTCAATCATGCGCATTTTATTCCATCAAAATTTTATATAGAAAAATTAAATATAAAATAAGTATAATTAACATTCTAATCTATCTATATACTTCAATTATGAGTCTGTTCGCTTTAATATTTTTGATTGGTCGTATCCGAAAAATGTGACTTAAATGTAGGAAAACTAACAGAAATACGTAAGATGCTTATGACTATTATCATGGTCGAGTAATTATTATAACATTCGAGTAATTATTATGTCATTTTTTAATGCCCTTATTAACGCCCTTAAACGACACAATATCATGAACGTGAATTTTCCAAATTTGCTTTTGTTGTTTGATTGCCTAATATTTACAAACTAAATTTTGGGCTAAAAAAGTTCACGAATTTGAAAAACGTTTGTATAATGGTCTCAAGTTCAAGAATAAGTGCAAGTGCAAGAACAAGTGCAAAAACACGACAAATGCTCTACTATAGATAAAACATATGATTAATAAAAAAATAGTGAATATATTAATAAAAAAATAGTGAATATATTAATTAATAAAAAAATATTGAATATATTAATAAAAAAAATACAGTAGTGAATATATTAATAAAAAAAATAGTGAATATATTAATAAAAAAAATAGTAAATATATTAATAAAAAAATAGTGAATATACAGTATTAATAAAAAAAAATAGTGAATATATTAATAAAAAAAATAGTGAATATATTAATAAAAAAATAGTGAATATATTAATAAAAAAAATAGTGAATATATTAATAAAAAAAATAGTGAATATGGGGCTCGTCAGTAGAAAGGGGGTAGAAAGTTTCTAAGTAAAAGTTTTTTAGACTTTGAACTAAAATATCTCAATAACTACTAAACTAAATTTAATGATTTTTTTTTTATTTTAATTATATGTAGTTATAAAATTAAAATAAAAAATATTTATTTAATTTGATATAGTAGTTATTGAACTATTTTAATTTAAAAATTAAAAAAAAAGTGGTAAAAACTTTTTACCCCCTTTCTACTGACGAGCCCCCATATATTTATAAAAAAATAGTGAATATATTAGCAAATATCAAACAAAGTTAAATTCAACCAAATATTTAGATGATTGATTTCTAGAATTTTTGGCGGAATATTTGCCGCCCAGATAGTGTTGTTAGTCGAAATATACCATTTAGTCAAATATTTAGGCACTTGAGTGTCTAAAAATATTTCGACATCACATTATTTTTTGTCGAAATGTCGAAATTCTAAATTTGACTAAATGTCTAAATACTTGACGAAATAAATATTATATTACTAAATGCCTAAATGCTTGATGAAATGAATATTATATGACTAAATGTTTAAATGCTTGATTAAATAAATATTATATGACTAAATTTCTAAATGCTTGATCTATATACATTATGGCTAAATATCTAAATGCTTAACGATTTAAACAAATGTCAATGCTTGGCGAAATAAATATTACATATACGTATGACTAAATGTATAAATATAGAGATAGACATTTGACTATTTAGACATTTTGACGATATTTCAACATTTCAACACTATTTAGACATTTGGATACTATTTAGACATTTCGACACTATTTAGACATTTCGACACTATTTAGGCATTTCGACATTAATTTAGTATTTTGACATTAATTTAGAATTTCGACACTATTTAGACATTTCGACACTATTTAGGCATTTCGACACTATTAGGCATTTCGACATTAATTTAGTATTTTGACATTAATTTAGAATTTCGACATTAATTTAGAATTTTGACACACTAAATGTCGAAAGTCGAAATATTCTACATAGCTCAAAACAATTTCGACTAACAATAATACGCCCAGATTATCTGATAATCAACTAATTTTCTCAGTGACTCGTAGTTTTATGTCGATCTACCAACCAATAAAATTACGGTTATATTCAAAAAGTGATCAATGTGCTAAAACTAATATAGCAATATAAGGTTTTCTCTTTGTAACACTTATTTTAAAATTGGCATTCACCAATAAAACTAAGCTGCATACTATCTGTTATTGGTGTAACAAACTTTTTATAGTTAGCTTATACTAATTCAAACTAACCCACTACATGTATATATTGAATTACTGGTATAGCGAACAAATTTTGTAATAGAATTTTTATAAAAATTTATGATAAAAATCACAATAATTCTAATAAAAACTGGCTCAACTATACTGAAATAAAGTGAATTCTGCGGCAGAATTTTATAATAACATAATTTTAATGCAAACTACTCAATCTTAACCATATACTGTAATTAATAAAATAGTATGTTCAGTAACAGAATTTTTTTGTGACAATTCAATGCAAACTAACTCAACATATTTATGAATATTATATAATGCGAATTTACAGATTTTAACTAATTTTCTAAAGTTTTATACAAAGCTCCCGTGGCAGAGCCACAGGTCAGGTGTCAAATTATATAAGATAAGCAACGATGAAGTTTACAATTAGCTAATTTGTAAAAATTTATATGTATAGGCAAAATCTGATTTTAGTTTCAATATGTAGTATCTTTATCTAGACATATTATCAATAATAAAGATAAAAATTAAAAAAATTTTTTATCATACGGTATCATGCGCATTTTATATATCATGCATTCATGCGCATTTTTCCCATCTCTAGGCGTCATTCGACCATGCTTGTCGTTTTCTGTAATTTTTGTGAAGTATAAATGAATTCTTTCAATGGAGCTCTTCCACGAGACATAGTTATTTAAGGCAATTTTTTTGGATCTCGTTGATGATATCCTTTTTAGGAACGTCTAATTCATTGCATATTGTATCATCTAATTCAATGAACCATTGTCCTTTTATTTAGATACAATTTTTTTACACTGTTCAGGAGAAGCTGCGTCCTGAATTGCACTAAGAATATCCTCTTTACGCTCCTTTTGATCATCAGGAACGCCAAAAAAGATCATTTCGAGTTGTTTTTCTGGATTCTTTTGGTATTTCTCCTCTTCACTGGGCGAGCTTCTTTCTTCATATTCCTTCTGTTCTGGTCCTTTACTCGTTCCATAATTAATCATTCGACTACCAATCTTACCAATCTTCGTAGAAACATAAGAAATGGTATCATAAATACCACTCATTAGGCCGGGGTTTTCAGATTTTTATAATTCATCTTATTTAAAATCAATTACATCGCGTTTCTTTTCCTCAATTACTTTGCCCGTTATTTTATCGACTACATATTTATCGGCGCAATCTAATAATTCTTCTTCAACATCTTTATCTTCAATTTGCTTAGAAAGAGATTCATGAGTATTATATTATATTGATCTTTCCAATGTTCTTTATGTTTAGATGTAATTTACCTACGATATGAGAGAACAACAGCAGTTGAAAACAACGAAGGGTGTTTGTTGATTTAAGCTTCTCGTTAGTGAAATTGTTTTGGATCTCGTTGGTGATATTTTTTTTAGGTACATTGCATACTGTATCATCAAGTTCAATAGATACAATTTCTTTACACTATTCAGGAGAAGTTGCGCCCTGAATTGCACAAAGAACATCCTCTTTATGATGCTCCTCTCCTCTTGATCATCAGGAACGCCCAAAAAGTCTGTTTTTCTTCGCTTTCCAGGTTCATTTTGAGATTCTACTCTTCACAGGACGCGCTTCTTTCTTCAGATTCCTTCTGTTCTGGTCCTTTATCCGTTCCAAAATTAATGTCTAACTCATTGATTGGATGCATTTTTAGAAAAGGCTGGTTCTTGAATACCGTATTTTCGCGAAATAACGCCCATCTGCGCGTTATTTTGAGTATATGCGCGTTAATTAGAGTGTTCATGGACGTTATATCAAGACAAGGGTTGATTTTTTAATAACCCTGTTTTTCCAAGTGACTAACATGTGCATTATATTTAAGTAGCTGTGCCAAGAGAAAGCCGGTACTTATATCACAGATACTGATATATGGGGTGCGCGTTATTTAGGGACGCGCATGGGCGTTATTTTGCCCTATGAAAAAAGTGGTCCGGGTGGTGTTACGGTTTAGCACGGAGATGTCTGTAATGGCACGTGTACTGTGGCACGTATATGCACGATACACGGAATGGCACGTGTTTAAAATGATACGTATCGGCACGTTGTGCATGTCCAGAATGGCACGTGTAAGCTTTTTATACGGAATGGCACGTATTCGGGATGACACGTATAGGATCGTTGTTTGGAATTACATGTATTAAATGGCACGTGTATCTCGTATAGCCAATAAAATCGCAGGATCAGGTGTAACACGAAAATTCAAAACAACTGACTTTTTTTAAAAAATCCCCTGTATCTCAAAATCTCGTCTATGAAAAAGCTCTTTAATTCCCTAACAAAAAAATTCCTTGCAAAATTTTGCTATAGGCATGTTTGCTTTGATACCAACCCTTCGCAATTATATCATACTCTAACTAATCGAGTTCACTCTTAATTATAACTCGTAAGAAATATATGCACGTGAACTTATGTGTGCCTCGACCGTGCCAAAACCCGTGAATTTTGGCATAGTAAAGTGCAGCAAAACCCGGTCCATTTACGGTCCAAAATGTCCGGGCAGACGGTACAATTCGGTCCATTCTAGTCGTGCCAACACGGAATTCACACGTGCAAACCCGGGTCTCTGGCCGTTCCACAGACCGTGCTTTTCCATAGAAACACGTGCATATCCGGATGGATTTTTTTATAGTGTTGAAGCCTTGCATACTATTTTAGGGGTGCGTAATTGTCTAAATAACGCCCATGTCCGTTACGTGTATGTCGCGAAAATACGGCATGTCTCTCTTGGATTTTGAATTTAACAATTTAAGCAATACATTTTAATGGTCATTATAAATTTAAATTTACCAGGTTAGAAAAAGTTGACTAGTTTCGAATCTATTTAATGAATTTTTTTTAAATAAATTAACAAATTGTCTATCCATTAAACCATTTTCATGTAAATTTGCCTGCAAATTGCCAAGAGTGATCTGTGATTAGTCTATCGAGTTGCAATATATTGAACATATTTCAGGTTTCCTGATGGATAGAGAGGTTTAAAGGATAAGTATGTATCTGAATTATAGGCATTCTTAAAATAAAATTTACCAAAATCGTCACCTAACAAATTAACATGTGATCAAATCTTAATTATGTAGATTTAGGCATCACATTTACTTTCTATACGACTATCAAGGAAAGGCTCCAAAATTCTATAAATTTGAATTTGCATTAATTTTAAATCCTTTATCGTTATTACTTTTACCGTTGTTGACGATATAGAACTTGACGTAACATAGTTAGATTGCAATTGATTTGAATGCTAATATATTATGAGTTAGCTTGTTTGGAATCTATTTATGATAATTGAAAATTTTTTGCGAAATAAATTAATATTTTTAGAAATTTAACAATCCTTTAAACTGTCTTTCTTGCAATTTTATCACTGGTTTTAATTATTCTATCGAATTGCTCTCTGTTTTAAACGTCATGATGCATAATGAGACAGTTTAAAGGACAAAAATATAACTAAATTATAAACCTAATTTTACTTTCTATACTAGGCAATGAAGTATTCCAAGATGCTATAAATTAGAATTTACATTAATTATATAAATTAAAATTCTTTAAATTTAACTTTATCGCTATTTAAATGATTAATTACCTTCTTATAAATGGCTTGGATCCTTAATCAAATCTTCATATTATTTATCAAAAACGATAAATCTGGTCTTTCTGATGGATTTGCATTCCAACATCGTTCCATTATGTTTTTATAAACTTCTGGAGTCCCCTCTACGACTTTCGGACGAAGTTTTTCGTTAATGATTTCAAAAGCTAAATCTATATCATGAGCTCGATCTGAGAATGGCCTCTCAGAAGATGCTAGTTCCACATAATTGTGCCTAAACTATAGATATCTGATTCTTTTATATATGGTTGGCTGCGGAGAACTTCCGGTGCAACATAAAGCAAATCACCAATAATATCATCTATGAAAAGTAAATTGATTCAGTAAATAACAAACTGATTTCAATTTATACCTAAAATAA
This sequence comes from Gigaspora rosea, assembly GCA_003550325.1. NCBI lineage: Eukaryota > Fungi > Glomeromycota > Glomeromycetes > Diversisporales > Gigasporaceae > Gigaspora > Gigaspora rosea. Next base: position 102,738 of record QKWP01001316.1, on the reverse strand, counting down.
TTACAGTATAAATACTTAATGGAGAATCTATAGGTTCTGAAAACTCAAAGTGCTAATAAATATTTTTGTATCATTTCAACATCATCAACGAGGATATTTCCGCAATGAAGATCTCGATGAATTATATCAGAGTTGTGCAATTCATTTAACGATTTCGCAATGTTAGAAATAATCTTTACTCGCTCTGACCATGAGAGTTTAGAATTATCAATAAATTTCCTGAGATCACCGTGAATCGCACGTTTCATAATCATCGCATATTGTATACATCGTTAAACCGTAGAAAGGTATAGCGCACACTCCAAGAAATTTATAATGTATTTTAAACCATATTAAGCGATTTAATATAGCAATAATTTAAAATTGCGCATTTGCAAATGATAATGTGGAATCATTTATTAATGCTTATAATTACCTCGAAATTTGGACCAAAATTTTTAGATTCATTCAAATCTTTAAGGGCAATATCAATATTTATTAATTCTTTATCATCGACAACTTCTTCATCTTGTCTAGTGGTTTCCATTTACCATTAAATACCCACGAATAATTGCTTTCAGCAATTGGATCGTTATTTATTAATTTAATATGTGAATAGGGTATCCACTCAATAAAATAGTCACAATACTCTTTTTTAGATTCTTCTTTAGGCTTTGTATCTTCAATAAATGCATCAATATCTTCGTTGCCACATGATAAAAATGATCTATTAGGGAGTAATTAGATCAACATATTTGTCTTGGATATCCGATCACCTTTCGTTTACAATTACAATGACTACAAAAATCCATTTTTCAAAAAAAGAGTATCATTATAATACTGTAATTCTAACAGAGACTAACGCATTTAGTGACTGTTAAATCAGTGAATTGATTATTATTAGCAAATGCGAAGTAATTATAGATGTAACCCAAACTATTTAGGACTTTTCAAAGTATGTGATAATTAGAACAGTCAAACCTCTCTAATGCAAGCGCTGAGATGGTGTTCATTTATATACTTCTGAGAATTTCCTATTATTCATGGTCAAATTATCCACTTCAATAAAGGATTATGCATGTGTATACGTACGTACGGTGCAGGAAATTGGACCGTTGCATACTGCATAATAAATTGCTAAATGTTATGAAAATGGAGCTGGAGTTGAAAAAGACGAATACAAAACATTTGTTACTACCAAAACTTAGCCGAAATATGCATTTGGATGGAGGATTTTAAGTTGCAATTGCTATCAATTTGAAACTGAGGTTAAAGAGGATAGGTGTGAAGCATTTGCTTATTATCAAAATCTGCAGAAATGGGCATATTAATGGAACATATAGTCTTGGTGTGTGTGTTATCAAAATGGAATTAATTTGAAAAGAGAACTTATTGCATTTACATATTTCAAAAAATCAGCAGACATGAAACATCCTACAGTAATCTTTCAAGTTTTTCATTGGAATTGTGTGACAGATAGTCTGTAAATAAGGTGATAACTGATTATATTAATAAAAGCTTTCAGATTGTGAAAAAAATTAACTAAAGGATCATGAATTTAAACATTTATCAGAAAATGTTGAGAGAATGAGTGAAATTGAAAGACCGCGTAAAAAAATCAGCAGCTAAATATAGACAAATCATAGTGCAATTATTGTAATACTAAGTATTTTCAGCGAGAGTTTTCAAAATTGACTAGTGGGAGCAGAGAAATTGATAAATTTATTCAAAAAGTGAAGCATAATCATAAATGATCAAAAAGTAATATTTGAATTGATTCCTTTTGATAAACTTAAGAACATAGAATTCGTAGTCAACCTGGTGTTATACTATTAAAAATATTTCTGCGCCGAATCTCCCTTATGATCATCACCCCTGTTATTTTATCCCACGATCCGATCGATCATCCTTAAACCTTAAACCGTCCCACGATGATGATTGTTCATCCCTTCCTAAATTATGACACCTATACCTGCATCCACTTATTTGCGCGGGTAATACAAGCTCCTGGAGAGGAAATAGCCAATCGGAGAGTGCAAATTTTGACTATTCCGGATCAGCCCGACGAAGAATTCGAACACGCGTAAAAGAAGAAAAAAGCGAAAATACGCAAAAACTAATGTTTAAATCGATCTTGGTGCACTAATTAAAAATGACGGGAATGAATTTTACTTATATTAAGTATCATTCTAACCCTATAGCCTCTAACGTTAAGGCCCTAACCCTAAATTTTTATCTCGCGCACTTAGTTTATTTACAAAATTCCCTTTTTTATTTTGTGTTACCCGCGCAAATAAGTAAAATGCCTATACCTGCCCTACGTTATTGCCTTATGTGGTAGTTGTATTAATACGTACCCCGGATCCCCAATATCTCAAACACGCCCGATGATGATATTAAGTATCCCACGCCCAATTAAGAAGTATAGTCTACGCGTCCTTCGAATTGCTCATGTTGATATCAGGCTTTCACGTATTGTCAACAATCTCCTAGCCTGAAAGAGTAATAATACGGGAATGTAGAATGGCTATACTTCGGCTATAAGACTTGAATTGGGTATAGACGCGAAGGGAAAGTTTAATTGGTGTTTAGGGAATTAAAGATTAGTAATATCGGAAGGAAGTTAACCCGATGAATGTCTCGGGAAGGAGGGAATTCTAGGTAGTCAACATGTATAAAAGACCAATGTATCTGCCTTGCATGTATTTTAGACTTCGTTCTCATTTTATGAATAAAGATCAATATAATGACCCTATCTAATGTTCTCATGTGATGTTCACTTCGTTTACTATCCCGATAGCTTTAACCGGCGGGTCTGATATTTCCCAACCGGATAGTAACACTGGGTTTGTGACCGTTTCTAAAGTCATTTGGACTGATGGACCTATAATTAAAAAACAGAAATGGAAAAGATCTGGTGATCAATCAGTAGATTGAATAATTAAAATATTTATCTAAATGTAGTAAATTATTTAATTAAAGAAATTAAAGATATTAATTATTCACAATTTAAAACCAGATAGATTAAATTTCAGTATAAATTAAATTTTCGAGACGATGTACAAATTTATGGAGTTACAAAAGATCTAAAAGATAATATTTACGTGATGATCATCGAATATGCAAAGTAAGGAAGTCTTAGAACATAACTAGACAAAAATTTAATAATTTATAATTGCAAGTTAATCAGTAGATCAATAATTTATTAATTATATAAATGATAAACTATTAAACTTTTAATTTTACAAAACTTTAAGTGTAATTCATTAAATGTATGTTGGGTTTTATAAAAAAGAGAACTAAAAAATGAAGTGCATCAATCAATCATATACCAACATTTTCACATATGAATTGCGCTGAGTTTTAATATCTAACCGTGTTAAAGCTTTGTGTTTTTGGGATTTCATCCAGAAAGCTAATATACATGGATATGAATACTAAATGACAACCGTAATCTGGCAATTTGTCTTTTGATTGGATAACTCAGAACATGTGCACACTTATATATATATATATCGTATATATATATATATACAAGTGTAAGTGGGGCGCCGCTGGCGCCCTTTAATAATATAAGATAGCTGTGCAGCATGCAATGCAGCGCAGGACCAGCACAATCATATGTGTCGGGTAAGGGAAAACCTCTCGCTGCCTTTCAATTATATTTTTTACTGGACTAATCTGTTTGATTGATATATACAAAATATAATTGAAAAGCCGATAAGGCCACGCAAAGTTAATTTTTCGTTTGCATAACCCACCAACCCAATTTTATTTAAAAAAATCATTTTTTTTAAAAAAAATTCCTATTGTGCCAATTATTTCATTTTTGGCATTTAATTTTTTTCTCTGGTGATAACCTTGATCTTCTGGAATTATCCGATAGATCCGACAAAATTTTCTGATTCCATGTTATGCAAACCGAAAAATTAATTTTGCGTGGCCTTATATGTGAACACGAGTTTATTAATTTATAGTAGATTAAAAAAAAAAAGAAAAAAGTCGATCCGCCAACTTGAATTTTTGAACACCGTGTTACGCAAAACAAAAAGTTGGCCAGGCCACGCAAATTTAGTTTTCCGTTTTGCAAAACCCGCGATCCAATTTTCCAAAAAAATTTTTTTTTAAATTCCTATTGTGCCAATTGCTCCAATTTTGGCATTTAATCTTTTCTCCGTTGTCCCCCGATAATGACCTTGATCTTCTGGAATTACCCAATGGATCCGACAAAATTTTCTGATTCCATGTTATGCAAACCGAAAAATTAATTTTGCGTGGCCTTATATGTGAACATGAGCTTATTAATTTATAGTA
>QKWP01001316.1:59471-88571 GCA_003550325.1 Gigaspora rosea | reverse complement strand
TTTTTTTTTTTTGCTTTGCTACAAATTAATAGAATAATGTTCACATCTAATATTAAACCATACGCTGTTGATTTTTCGTTTTGCATTACATGGAATCTGAAAACCTTGGTGGGTTAGATTTTTTTCCTTTTTTTTATTTTATTTTATTTTTAATTATTGTAAATTAATAGAATAATATTCACATCTGAGATTAGGCCACGCAAAGTTGATTTTCATCTTACATTACATGAAATCTAAAAACTTCGCTCAGTCAGTTGGTTTTTTTTAATTTTTTTTTTAATTAACTATAAATTAATATAATAATCTTCACATCTATGATTAACCCACGTAAATTTATTATTCATTTTACATTATCAGTTAATCGCATTATATTTTATAATCTAATGTTATAATTTTTTTTAGTGATTTTATCCCTATACACGTAGCAAAGCACGTGTACATAACTAGTAATACACTAATTCACAATGTTCAGAGATTTTAATATATATAAAACTGCTCTATGTGCTTATACTTTAAAATTCAATACCTCCGAAATTTGTATTGAGACAAACATTTGGAAATCCGGAATACGGAGGTTTGCTCCTTAAAATTTGATGTAATTGAGATTAGAACCACGAAGTTTTGTACCTTGAAGATTTGCGTCGCTGAGATTTGCATCCGTGAGATTCGCATCTTGAAGAGATGCACCTTCGAGGTTCGCATTTTGAAGATTTGCACCTTGAAGATTTGCACCTTGAAGATCTGCACCCGTGAGATTCACATCTTGAAGTGATGTATTTTGAAGATTTGCATCTCGAAGAGATGCATCTTCGAAGTTCGCACTTTGAAGTTTTGCATTTTGAAAATTCACTTTGTTTAAATCAGCTTTTTCAAATTGTGAATAGATAAAAACTCTATTGCTCAAATCCGCCCCTGGGATACGAATATTGTTTAAATTTAACGGAAGTTGTATGCTAGCACGTGACAAAATTGTAATGGCATTAGCGGAAGCAATTTGAATGTTTGGATTCCTTTTAGAATATTCAATAAAATCAAACAACGGTTGTTCGTACTCTGGCATTTGTTGGACTTGTTCGGCCAAAAATTGTTGAATTGCAGGTTCTGGTATAATCGACTGCATATTGAAGAGAGTTGCTTGTGGCGAATCTTTCAATGAATCTAACAATGCACAAGAGATTAAGTAATCTCGTAATGATTTATGGAAGAACCAATATTGATTTCCACGCCGAAATAATGGCATGCTAAAACGTATCAAGCGAAGTTTAACATCTTCATCTCCCAAAAATCTCGCCCAATTAGATTTGATCTCCTCATTTATTGGATCATAGTCTATAACTACTTTGTTATTGTTCACAAACATCTCAAAAGCAAAGTTTTTACCAAATTGTAGACAATGTTTAGTAAAACTTTCTTTATCTTCATTAATTAAACGATTAAACTCTTCCTTTTCTTTAGGTTTTAATTGAATTTTTTGCAAGCGCTCTTGAGCGCGCTCAAACCATTTCTTAATAAATTCTTCATACAAAACTATCCTATTTATCTGCGATGTTCCTCTTTTTCTGAGCTCTGGCAAAATATTCAAAGTAATTTTTAATAAAACAGGATTGCACACAAGTTCTTCTATTTGTGGTATAGTATTTATTTCCTGTATATATCTGTCTGCATTCCATGATAATTGGCTATCGTTCTTCTTGGAATAATAATCAGCATATTTTTTGATATATTGATCTATTTCAGCCCGCAAAAAAGGTGTAAGTGTCAGTTCCTGAAACCCTTTTTTTCCATTTTCTTTAGGCCAGAACCTTTCTCTAGAGCCTTCGTCAAAGTATTCTGGTCGGCAACTAATGATAATTTTCGCATTTTTCCATTCAGTGAACATATTGCTATCATAACAATGTCGATCACGTTCAGCAATCTCATCATAACCATCTAAAATAAATACGAACTTCCTATTCCGTAATTCTTTAATTTGGTCTGTGGATAATTTTCCCCTTTCCCGTAAATAGGCTTCAATAAAATCCTGATCTTTATTTATAAGTCCTTCTAGTGGCGCTAATGCAATAAATAAAGGAATGGATTGCGTCATGTCTTTTTTGGCACAATCCCATAAACGACGAGCAAGATAGCGATTAAATGTCGATTTGCCCGTACCTCCGCTACCTAATAGCAACAATACTTTTTTACGTTTCGAGGTTAGGAGGTTATTTACTACTGTTTCCAAAACTTCTTTAGCTTTTAAATCCAGAAGTTCATTAGCAATTTTTATGAAATTTTCTTTGTCTTCTTTTGAGGCTTTTGTTGATGGTTTTTTTAAGGCTTTTTTTAAAGTTTGTTCGTCCTCTGAAGTTATTTGACGCCCTAAATCTAGTTTATCCTTTAAGGATAGTTTATCCTCCAAGACAAGAGTGTTTTCAAAAAAATCACAGATTGCGTTTTTTAATACGCTTTCTTTTAGTGATTCTGAGAATTCATTTACTGCCATCTCCAGAAACTTCAGAGCTTTCTTATCCTTTAAAGCTAAAAATTGATTAACTGCTGAATTCAATAAACTTAAATCCTCCAAGGTTAATTTATTTTCCGCCTCAAAAAAATCATTAAACGTTTTAATTAGCAATTCGTTGTCTTGTTTATTCAAAAATTCATTGGCTGCATCCTCCAGAATCACTTTATCATCTGAAGTGAGTTTATCTTTTGAGGTCAAAAAACGATTAACTACTTCTTCTACATCACCTTCCACCTTTTTTTCATCCATTTCCTCTTTACTATCCAATATTTTGATAATTGGCACATTCCATGTCCCCTGTGGCTTGATATATAGTTCTAAAGCTTCTTTAAATTCATGAGCATCATTCTGGTTATCTAATTCACCTATTTGGGCTAACATTTCTAGTCGATTTCTTTCCAAGTCAGACGATTGCGCACCCTTTAAATTTTCCATACGCTCCTCAATCTGTTTTTCATAACGAATAATATTTTCTAAAGTTTTGGGAATTAAATTTGTTTCTGGACGATTATCAGGATCGTGATCCCAGCATTTTTTGTAAAGATCAAGATATCGAGATGGTGTACTCTCTGCTGGTTCTTCTCTATTCCCTCTGCATATATGTACACTGAGTCGTATTTTGCATTCAATGCTTTGGAATGGTGGTTTTCCGCTTGAAATTTCCCAAAGGATTATACCAAAGCTATAGATGTCAGATTTCTCATTGTGATCATATTTGCCATCTTTGGCAAGAAGAATACATTGAGGATCAGTGTATTCTAGTACTCCAATAACCTCTGAATCTGAAGCCTTAGATTCCCCATTTATCTGTTTTGATGCTCCCAAATCGGCAATTTTTGGTTTTCCTCGATGAATTAAGATATTCCTCGAATGCTAAATTTATTAACATGTTGGTGAATTCATAAAATATAAAATTCAGTAAATATATAGTACTTACAAGGTCTCTATGAATAATACCTTTATCATGTAAAAATGAAAGTCCGCATGCTATTCCCATAGCAATATCTAGTTTCTTTGACCACTGTAGTTTTTTAACTTTTAGATTTAGGTAATGTTGTAAATCACCTTCATCAGCATATTGTAAAACCATATTATAATGTCCGTCGTTATCTATAGATTTTCATTAGATAAATATTTTCGTTTAAATAACTTATTTGATACCAGATACCGTAAATTATTGTGCAAAGTACCCAAGTATTTTACATTTCATGTCAACAGCAAACCTTGATTTATGCCCCTGGGCATATTGTATACGTGGGGTATTTTGTAAGGAAAGTATATTAGCAGGTGACAAAGTGTGACAGAAAAAATTTGCAGTGACGTGATTGTCGACCACTTCCGACCTGATAAAACAAATTACGTATTATGTTGAAATGTTATTAGTCACATTTAAAGATTTATAATCGTTTCAACATAGTACGTACGTAATTTGTATTATCAAGTCGGGAGTTGTCGGCGTTCTCGTCACCGCGAATTTTTTTGTCACCACTTTGTTACTTTATATTAGCCCATTATGAAAAAAAATAAATGATTATTAAATCGGACCTTGATTTATACCCGGATCTCTGCAAATTATCACAATAAATAACCTTGAAACAAACCCGGACAAGTCAAGGGGAGTATATTACAAGGGGTCATTGCTGGGTAATTTACGGTACTCGGAAATTATATAAATTTTACCTTTCGTGACTCCATAGAATTTAATAATGTTTAGGTCTTCACAAACACTTAGCAATTTAAGTAATTTACACTAATTATATTTAATGCACAATTTATTTGTTTGTAGTAGGATAAATTAAAAGTTCGATGTTACTAATAATACCTCTTTAATAAAATCGTCAATAAGTTTTTTAATTTTTTCATTAGAAGCTTTATCGAATTTAGGACGTTTAAGAACGACTACATTAAGATCTTTCAATTTGCACTTAAAAATGTATCCAAAACCTCCAGTGCAAATCAATTCAGGCTGGGTAAATTTATTATAACTAATATTCTCAATATCTTTTTCATTGAGAATGGCTTGCTCAAGCTGATTGGTTACTGGTGTTTCTATCATGATTTGACTAATCGTTGGTTTTAATTGTCAACAATTGGCAAATATGAACGATCCAAGCGGAATTTGCTAGCTTCGATATTGTTACGAATATGGAATTGAAATTCAAGCAAAATAAAACATAGCTTACTATGCATGCACACTTATATCAGTCGTTTTTCGTGTAACATGAAATGTGGCAGTAATGTTTGGGTTCAACTTTATGTGTGTCATTTATGCGGATTCTTTTTTTGGTAATGATTATGATTTTCATTTATCCATTATTGGAAAGAAGTTAAGATTTTAATGTCAAATGATATAACTACGAAATGTTGATAGTGCGCTTACCCATGCACTGGGAGTTTTCTTCTTTTTTTTTTGCCAACCTGGTTGTTGCATTTGCATAATTCTTTAAGCTCATTCGAATCTCATGATCAAATGTGTATTTCGGAGATTTTATGAGCTTCTCATATTAGTGAAAATTTTATCTAAAAATTCCAGGTGAAACTACTGTATTAGTATATTAAATTATCTAATTAACTTACATGTTGATATCGATTGCGATTACTTCTTTTTCTGTTTTACTTTATTTTTTTTCATCTTTTTAATTTTTTTTTCGTTCTTTCATGCATTCATACTATCTCGACTTAATTAGACAGAATGTTATTTATGAAATTAAACAGTATACTTTAATAGTTAACAGCAAGGTCAACAGATCGAAAAGGGAGCTAAGCAGGGAGGCCCCGGCTAGGGATGGGCACGGTCCGGTTATGACCGGTCATGACCGGTCAATGACCGTGACCGATATTAGCCGGTCAGAGCGGTTTGACCGACCGGTATAGATTATGACCGATGCCAAATTCTTAATATTCTGGCTAATGAAAATGAATAATTATTGCTTAAAATTCATATCGGTGTATCTGTATCATCTGATAAATAGAAAAATCAACCCGCCTCTCAAAAGTTTTTAGATCATGTGACTTTGCATGTTGATGGACGATATGTTTCATTTTAAATAAAACTTTTTTATGATATAACTAGGCGCATGAGTTGTTTAAAGGGAGCTAAAGATAAGTATGGTATAGGTATTGTATTGTAATAATACATTACTTATTGTCGTATACATGAATCTAATTACAAACATAATAGAGATCATGTAATGACAATCAATAATTGATATTCTTTATAGAGTACTGTAGATTGATAATATTTTAAAAATAGTAAAAAAAAAAATATAAAGTTCAATCTGTAATAATTCTTGAACTAGCAATTTGCACAAATAAATTTTTTTGTCGAGTTTATTATAACATGCTCTTTAAAGTATTAATACTCTTTTTTTATATTTGTGCATTAAACATAGCAGAATAATAAAAGTTATAACTAAATTCTTGATTTTGATATATTTTTAATAAAATATCTATATGAAATTTTAAATTTTTATGTGTATATTGTAATACAATATGCTATAGTTATATTTCTAAAATTTTTACTAACTATTAATTAAACAAAGAATTTTGTTATTGAGTTCATTGCCACATTTTAGACAATAAAAATAAAAAAAGAATATTATTACTTTAATGAATATGATATAATGATTTCACAGATAAAATTTTATTTTTGAAAGTTTGATAGTTAAGGAGTTATTACAGTTTGAACCTTGTATGTTTTTACTATTAAAATATTATTAGTTCACAGTATTCTATAGAGAATCTTGATTAGTAGTTATTATTATATAATTTACAAGTGTAAGTGGGGCGCCGCTGGCGCCCTTTTTGGTCAATTTTAATATGAATGATTTTATTGTGAGGGAGCAATTATTCTTAGGGAATTAATTTTACTATGTATATAGTATTGTTATTAGCGCAATGTATAATTGTAAAAGATGGAATTACGAAGTGGAGTACTACTTCACTTTGTATTTTTATAATGTCTATTAAATAACGAAGGCATTCAATATCAAAATTGATTAAGAATATTGTTATTTTTAATTGTATTTTGTTTTGTTTTTTTTTCTATAGTTATATCCGTATTTTGTATTGTTTAGAATAAAGGATTGAAAAAAATGCGTATTAAATCTTATTTATTTTTTTTTATTTAACGACATTCGAAATAGTAGTTTAATTTTTAATGGTTGTTTTATTAATGTTCGCATATGTTATAGATTTTTTCATATTTTTTCGCATATATACAATTTAATTTGTAAGAAAAAAGATTATATTTAATTGAAGTTGGATAATGTTTTTTTATTGCTATTTGCAGTTTAGCAAAAAATGAGTTAAAATATTTTGAATTAGATATAATATAAGAATAAAGAATAATTGTTTATTGTTTATGTTTTTTTTGTAATCAGTTTATATGTACGATATATCGAATTTATTTCACGCCATTTTTTATATTTTGGTCTAAATTTTTTATTTTCTTTTTCTACCTGGTCTTTTTTTTCCAATTTTATTTCATTTTTATTTGCATTATTTTTCTTTCGGATCATAATTAATATCGTATTCTTGATTAAATTCATTATGATTATCATGATATAATTTTCTTTTTCCTTTTCTATTTTCATTTTGCATTGCTTCTTCAATTTTTATTTCATTTTTTGGATTATAATCAGTTTCAGGTCTTTGTTCTTGTTCACTTTCTTCTGTATCTTTATCTTGTTGTAATTCGCAAGTGGCATGATCTTTTTCATTTTCTATATTTTTTTCTTTTTTCAATGATTGAAATAAAGGCGTAGCGTTAATTTCATCCACTATTTTATTTAGGTCAACAAAGGTAGATGATAAGGTTTGAGGATTTTTAGTTATGTTGTAGAGATTATCTTGTTTTAGGTAGTCCACATCTGTCGCTTCTACCATGATAGTTGATTTGACAATGTGTAAAAAACCTGATATCATTAATGACCTGCCAATTTTAAGATTGGTACGTAGATGGTTAAATCTACTGCGCTGGGCTGGATAAAAGACGGAAATGGGCATGTAAACATCACGACTTCCAGTACAGGAATTGTATTCTCGAGTTTCTACCCCAAAATAAATGGTCTCACCCAAAGTTTTCAAATCGCGGGTTACTATTGCATTGAATATTAAATGCGGGGCATTTAAAGGGATCAATTGCTCATCAAACTCATCTTTCGAATCTCTTTTATCAACAATAGTAGCTGAAGCGATTGTAACATACTGTTCCGAATTTTCTATAGCAAATTTTCTTGCTATAAACACTACATCTTCTACTGAAAATTTATCGTTAAAACTGTTCGATGGATCAAAGTGTTTCCATTTTATAGTTGCGTAGATATTTTTTGATGGTTGGTATTGAGCTATGCCATGGGCGAATGAATTGTTATTGTTTTTTGCAATTATAAATACAACCATGGATGCGTGAATAGGCATTTTCAAGGACGAATTCACATATATATATATATATATTTATTTATTTATAATTTATAAGTCAAAAAAAATGCGGTTATTGTTTTAAAGAAAAGGTATTTATATTTTGTTTTTTATATATGATTTATACTTTTACTGTTATATATATATAGTTTGTATATATATGTGTTATTCAACGATTTTTTTTTTCTTTTGTTATTTTTTTATGTAGTAAAATAATATCGTAATTATTGCATCATAATAAATAAAGCTTTTGTCTCAGGGTTTCATTGTGTAACTTTGAATTAATATCAATCGAATATAATATAAATTGGAATTTTTGAATTTTTACATTTATTTTTATTTATATTTATTTAAATAAAATAGGGTTGCATATATTTTATATTAATTATAGTATTGTCTTATTGTTTATTTATTTATTTATTCAAAGATAAAGATCTTTGATTTTTTATTTAATCATTTTACAATTAAAAATTGTTTTATAAATTTATTTTATTTTTAATCATTTTACAATTAAAAATTGTTTTATAAATTTATTTTATTTTTAATGAATAAGTTCTTTGTAAACGATATTAACAGTATTTGCTTTCTCATTATCTTCAGATAATAAAGCTAAACCATGATTTCTTTCTTTTATTCAGGAAATTGCTGTATATAGTTGACCATGAGCAAATACAGCTATGTGAAGGTCTATTACAACTTGGTCCAGTGTTAGTCCTTGGCAACTATTAAAAGTCATTGAGTATGCTAAGCGTAATGGGAACTGTTTTCAGTACACTGTCCATGAGCAATAATCTAGTTGAAAGTAAAAATTAATTCTTGGAAGTAAGTGTATTTCTCTAGAACAATTATCATTTATCTTTGCCACTTCAATCAAACGATGATCTAATATGGTTATTATGATATGAGCATTTTTGACCAATCCTTTTTCTATCAATATGTTTCGCATTATAGTGCATATTGCACTAACTTTCAGACGAAGTTCGTGATTTGGTATTCCAGAGTGTGTTAAATAATCAGGAATTGCAATAGGATAGTCATTTATAACTTGATCATTTTCTTTGATCATATCGTAACTCAAATAAACATGGTCTTCTCCTGGCAATATATTAAGAATTTGGGAATTGAAATCATCCACTAATAAGTTGTGTGGGCTAAGAAAGGCTCTTTTTTGTAGCATTATTGGATTTATAAGTATATTTGTAGGATACAGAAAAGATATAGCATCTTCAATATTATGTGTAGTCCTGAAAATATCCAAAGAAACTTTAGAATCTTGGTAATTATTACCGATTTTATCAATAAATTCTGAAAAAACCAGATCTGTTGCATTTCTAATAGGCTGGTTCAATTCATGTATATTAAAGAAAGGCCATATATATGAGCTTTTAACAGATGCATCAATTGTAGCACTTCTACCCGCACCTTTGACAACAGGTGCTACTTGACGGAAATCCCCAACTCCAATTAAAGGTTTTTTGCCAAATGGCTCATCAATTTCACAAATTTGGCGAAGAAGAATATCAACACATTCTATCGCAGCTCTATTGGCCATCAGTAGTTCATCCCAAATAATCAATTTAGAAGCACGTATTAGGTCTGCATGATTGCTGTGTTATTTAATTGACGATTGAATATTAGCATTATGTTCTTCCACTAGTATGCGAAACAAAGAATGGGCTGTACGTCCTCCTTTGTACAATTGTGCTACCAAGGCCGTAGTCCCACATGGTAAGACAATATTATTGTGAGATCGAATTGAATAGCAGATAGCAGTTATCAGAAATGTTTTACCATGTCCTGCTTTCCCATCTAGAAACTTGGGAAATTTTGCCATTAATAAAGTTCCGTTTTCTGGTTCACAGAGTATATAATCTATAATTTCACGATAAAAATTTTTTTGCTCTAATGTTATTGTCGAATAGAGCTCATCTGCAAGTCGACGGTAATAAGAATTATTTGAGTATCGTTGATATTCAAGCATTACTTCATGAGTTTGTATTCTTGTTCCGGAAATCCAAAGTCTTACACACGTCTACCATGTTCTGTAAGAATACAGACAATTTGTTGAAGAGTGATGTTAAGTGCCGTTTGATTATTATAATGATACTGTTCTTGGTTATCTTTAAATAATTCAGCACTAAATTTTTGCCATAGATCTAATGCAGGAGTTCCATCCAAAATCAACTGTATAAATAAAAACCGTAATTTTGCTGGAGTGTAAAAGATGTCAATAGCTTCCTTCATTGCTAATGTACCTTCGTTATCAATAATAAATAAGCCCATTTCACGTGCAGCGTCTTAATATGTAAGGTACGTAATTCCATTAACTGTTTTTAACTCCTCCCACGTTCGAAAAGGGCAATGTATCACAATACTATCACAATACATCTCATATAGAAGAGCTCACTAGCTTCCGGAGATATTAGAACTAATCTAGTAATTTTGTCTGTCATTCTTTTTCTCACGATCTTCTTTGGTATTCCAAGTAGTTTTTGCTCAATAAAATCACCATCTCGAACATCTTGTTGGGTAAAAGCATATAACATAAATTGTTCATAATACTCAGTATATTTCATTTTATCAAATAAAGGGTCAAGAGGCCGAAGAAGATATCAGACCAGAAGTAATGCAGAAGATGAATCAGTCCGTAATCACGAATACTGACGAATGTTCATATTAGGAAGATGAAGGGGAAGGGCTTGTACGAGTGGATCTGTCGCAGTTATTTGATATCGAAATATTCTCTATGCCGCCTCAGGCACAGATAAGTATCTTCCTTCAATGTAATCTTTAATTTTGTTGATTCGTTGTTTTCCTGGTCGATTAGCTTCCGTAGAATTTGCATTTCACGTGTCATTTACAGTAAATTTAACGTGATCAGGCCCTTTAAATATATATTTATATAAATACATAAACAAATGTACAGTAAATGCGACCTCAAAATTGATATGACAATTCAATTTTAAAAAAAAGCAGTGAATTATAAGGCACGACCTATGCATCTTCTTCCATTCTGCGTCTATACTGTACGAATCCTCTTTCATCAAGATATGTTCTTGGAATAATAGACTTCGGGTATTGATAAATGCATACACCATTTCGAAGACATCTTGTTGAATGTTGTTGTTTGTGAATCATGAATTTTTTGACCAATTCTCTTAACCGCATATCTTCACGAGGCATTTCAGCAGATATAATCTTGTCTATTTGATTTACTGGAAGTTCAGGATTAACACGCATAACAATATGAACATGAGGAAGTCCTTGTTTTTGAAACTCAATCACGTCTATAGTATAGGAAATTTTTCTGAAATATTTACGCAATAAATCTTTTAATTTTCCAAGATGTGCATGAAAAGCACGAACTACAACCATAGATAAATCCAATGCATTTTGTCTAGGTTGAAGTTGCAATTGAATTTCATTCCAATTCGGGTTTGTTGTAATCGTTATAAAAAACTCAGCTTTCCTTGAGAGCGTGCTAGAGCAAGAGCATTTGCTACATGCACCGAGCACTATCTTTTCGAACCCAAAAAGGAAGCAGGAAGATATAAATCTCCGTTATCATTATCATCATTCTCGAAATTATCATTAACATTCGTTTGCTTTTGTGATCTTTTCTCTTCACAAAGACGTTTTTTTTCTTTAAGAATATAGTTTAAACATTCTTCCTCAACACGAGAATACATATCTACTATATATTCGGAAGTTAATCTTCCTAGCATCAAAAACCTTTGTTCACATAATAAATGGCTACGGTACCAATCAATCTGCGAGAGGTTATATTGGTTGTTAACATACCATCCGGGTATTCTATGAGGAAACAACAGCAGATACTATAAGGGTTCATATTGCAAATTTAAGATATTTATAAATTTAGGCGCATCGTCTGTATGATGCCAAATAATGATACTTCTCGGTCGTATGTTAATGATATTATTCACGTGCATTATAGCGGCAACTTCTCCAGTCGAGGTATCTTCACGTAACTCAAGAAATGATGTATTCGAAGAGTTTTTTTTAAATATTCTTAACAAATGTATATAAGGATTAACATGTGACAACATAGTTTGCACAGATAACACCCATTCATCCGGGATTTCAAGTTGTTGAGCGGAATGGTATCTTTCTTGCTTATCGTAAAGATACCAATGTATTGAATGGTTTGGCATATTTGCAGGTAAAATACGGTGATAAGTTCGCCCAGTGATGCAAACAGATAATGGTGCAGGAAGCTGTACAAATTGACCTTGTACTCCAATCGCAGTAAATGAAAAAAGCGTATTTAACTTCATGATAAAGTGCTAATATTCGAATTGTTAAATACATCATCGATTTCCATAGGAAAAGCAGGCAATCGTGAAATGGTTCTTTTTCCATTATTACAGCAAAATTTAGATAATTCACCTGTAAGAAGTGTTACTGAACAATGTGAACATGTTCTATTCCAAGAAAGTTTTACTGGTGCTAGAGAATTTTTATTTAAAGTGTGTAATGTATTCCACCAAGAAAGGTTATTTTGTGGAGCACACTCAGCCCTAGCATGATTTTCAGTACCATGTTCGTTATTAAAATTTGTTTCTTGCCCTTGTCTACTATAAATTCTCGATTTTCTAGTAGCATATATTCATGCACGGTACCAACGTTTGTATTCAGTTAGCTGTTGTTTTTGTTTGTTACGAATGTTTTTGCGATTCTTTTTAGTTAACATCTTTTTTTTAATTTGTTTTTTAAACCATTCTTTTGCCTAATTAACATTCACAATTCGCAAGTTTATATAGGATTTCATCATTTATTTATTTTTATTAATTAGTCAATATATGGAATTAAATATTTTTCACTTTAACAGTATTGTATTTTTTAATTAATATGATAACTGATGTAAGATATCGTTCTTAATCAATAAATCCTGATCATATCTTACGAATTTATTTTTTACTGCATTATTTTCATTTAAATTGTTCAAGTAGCGTTAACAGTTTAAAGAATATTAATTCGAATAAAATTATATCATAAACTTGCGATGGCGCTCAAAATATTATCAAATGGAATAATAATGCATCATACATACGTAAACTTCTACTTATAAAGTAAATGTATTTTATATATATATAATATGAACTTACACGTTTTTGTAATTTAATATTAAATTCAAGTAATTTTTCATTAAACTTACACGTTTTTGTCAATTAATATTAAAAATCAAATAATTTTTCATAAATTTGCATTAAATGTTTGACATCAATTTGACTATACCTTTTTTGGTGCCAACATAGTAATGTAAATTCATATAACAATATCAGGATATAACTGAATGATAAATATTTATTTATTTATATCTCAAAAAGCATCTTATAATCTTAATATCATGAATTCATATCATCATATGTATATATATTACATATATCTAGAAACATAATGATGCAGTTTTTTTTAAGTAATAACACGTTACTTATTAAGATACATTATTTTTATGAATGCATATATTTGATTTAATCATAGCAACGTAAAAATTGTTCTCGCATATCAGAAAGTGAGCGAAAAATGAGAAATTGTTTACAATTCATATTTACAGTAAATTTGTTTGTTACCGTAATATAATTCATGCATTGTTCGCGCATTTTAAAGTTACAAATCATAACAGTAAATATTTATAATATGCATCAAAAGTAGTTCAATTAATTTGATACGATTTCAATTATTCAAGATCATTTATAATATAACATGATATACAAACAATAGCCTAAAAGGGCATTTCATATACCGTACTTAATACGGATTTATATTGTTGTACGCATGCATGTATGTATTATACATATTTAGAAATGTATGATACGGTGTTAACCCGTGAAGTACCTCTCAGAAATTGAGGCTAACGAGGCAACTATCGACAGGGAGTCACGTGAGCACAGAGACACGGGACTGTGCAGTGGTATATCGTAGTTGTTAGTATTTATACAAGTGAGGGTTTATGTTTATAGTGTGATTTGGCAATTCGAAAGAAAGTGTGATGTAATTTATAGAATCGATTAGAGTGTGTCCTTTATTAATATATTAAAAGATCATGGCAAACATGCCTCCAAAGTGGAGCAAATATCGCCCATATATATACTAAATTATTCTATACTAAAAATATGGCATTTCTGCTAGAACTGTTAGATCTATCATTTATGACAGTTCTTCCAGATCCACCATATATGTCAGTTCTTCCAGATCTGCCATATATGCCAGAAATGCCAGAAATGGCAGATCTGATATTTTCGGTGCAGCAGTCTTGTGATCCACATGATACATAATTCGGCCACGGTACATAGGCATGGGTAATAGGGTCAATCCTCAAATTAAGAATTTACGTAACTATAAGAATACTTTATTCTCACACATGCTTTGTTTGTATTTGACACAATGTAGCAATTGTCCCACATTAATACCTAAATGAAAAAAATTGAATTTGATTGTAATTTCAATCGATTACTGCATAATAACATAATTTACATATCGATCATAATTAATAACCATTTATAATTATAAGCTAACTCCAAATACCTACTATACGTATCCAAAAAGGATCTCATTCATTACAATATGGTTTCAATCATATAACAATGCATGTAATCTATATCCATAATACAGTAATAAATAATTTCCCACAAGAATATATACTAACGCAAATAATGTTTTATCTTAACCATAGTACAAAAGCATAACCAAATTTTTTTAGCATGTCATCAATGATCTACATCCATTAAAGCAATTTGCACAAATTAAATATATCTACTACGCGAATAACACCAATCATATAATCGATCATTATTAAAGTTTAGATTAACATCAAATACTCAGAGCACATGCTTTTAGATATTAAAATTTATTGTCATTATATATCTGGTTTGCTTTTATCTTAAATATAATAAGATATTCTAATCATAAAATAAAAAAAAGTACTATTGTTACAATTATTATCTACCAAAGTAAATGGCTAATTTACCAAATCAAACAATATCAATCACATATATATCGGATCAATATAAATCGATATCAAATATCTACCAGGGCATATCCTACTAAAACTTATCGTCACAATATCATAGTCTAATCTATATTCTAAATAGACAGAAATCCCAATTACAAAAATTTATGTCACTATCTGGATATATACGAATCATATTTTAAACAGCCAGAAAATTTAATCAACAATCAAAATTACGTATCGATGTTAAAATACTAAAAAAAACATACACTCACACTAACAGAAAATTCTTCAAACACTCATAGCGCATGTTTCAAATTAAATCATAGTTTTCACGGTCAGCAATAATTATTTAGACAATCACAGCACAAAATCCAAACCTGTATTGATATTATTTTATTCCCATGCACGACAATTTTAAAACACCGAACCATTCCACATTAACATCACATGAGCAAAATTATTGAAAAAATGTATAGGACACTTGTGACAGGCGAATAATTTTAATAATATTTGGAAATACTATGATTGTAAGTATAATAATGTTGTATATTCTAATTATGTATGTATATACATACCAGAAAATTTATAATACTGGATAAATATTTATGCATTTATATTAATACTAATTAATTTTGAATGAATTTAAATTTTGTATGAAATTAATAATACAGTATCTAATTATTGTTTATTAAATTTAAATTATAATACTATATATTATAGACAAATGACTAAAGTATATTTCATTTGCCAATTCAAAGTTATCTAATTTTCTTATTTATTGAAATACTATTTTTTGAAGTATTATTTGTATAATATTAATGTAAGATAAATTTTAGTATTATTTTGACTTTGTTTTCTATCAAAATATTGTTCAAAATAATATATTGTCTTATTTATTTATTATTATCTACACAGATCTAGTTTTGAAATTGAATCTTTTATTGCAATTAATTTAATTAGCAAGTATATATTTATCTAGAGATTTACTAGAACTATAAATTTTAAGTTTTAGTTATCAGAATTGTATATCATTATTTTATTGACTGCTTGTATTTTTTTAGATTATTTTTATTGAAGATTGCTGCTCATTATTTGGAACTATCAGATCTTTACAAGAGAGATAAATAAAATATCAAAATATAAATTAGAAATTTTTTATAAGAATAGTTGTGTAGATTTATTTATTAATCTGTATTATCTTTAGATAATAGTAGTTATAATTTTTAACAGGAAAGAGAAAACATGAATATTAAAAAATATCAATAGTATTAATTTTAGTTATTTTAATAATAAAGCTAGATTATTGGTCTTTGTTTATTCTGTTGAATTATCTGTGCCTAATGTTAAATTTATAATGGGTTTTAAATAGCAAGATGTTACAAGTTGCATTTTGAGTTATTATTTTTTATAACTTGTAGAACCAGGTCTGAAATTGTTAATAATATTTAATAAATTCATAGTAGTTATTGTGTATTACTAGATATAGTAGTTAAAAGCAAAAATTAAAAGGAATTTAAAAAAATTCTAGTTTTAAGTTAAATAATTGCAAAAAATTGCACATTGTTGCAAAATAGAGTATAGTAATTATTTTTATAAAGAGTGAATATATAAGATTAAAAAAGTGCTACATAAAGTTGCCCAAACTATTATTATATAATAAAGCTAAGTGCTTATATTTAGTGAAAAAATTGATATGTGCTATGCTTATTCTATACATAAATCTTATTTCTATAAACACAAAAAATTTTGGAATATCAGATATTCTTACATATACACAAATCTAGGTGAACCTTGGCCACTCTGGTAGGTTTAGGCCGCAGATAAGTATTTAGGTTTACTTAGATATATGTCTGAGTTTTTATTCTTAGCATTAGATTTAAAAAAATGAAATTTCTTTCAGTATTGTTAAAAGTTTCTATTAAATTTAATAAAGATAAAAGCAAGGTCTCACCTTTAACATTTAAAAAAAAAAAAAAAATTTGGAATGTGCACATTACACATATTAATTTTAAAAACAATGTGCAGCATGCACAAATTAAATTCAATATTTTATTAATTGAAATATTAGGTGATACACTATATTTAATGCATATTAGCATTAATGTTATATACTGTATTAGAATAGAATCTTGGTAGATTTAGAATCAATACAAGTTGATTCTAAATGCAATTATATTGAAACAAAATTTTAAATTCACTCAAATTAGTAAAGAATATTGAACTAACTTAAATGTGTTCCAAATCCATTTAATGCATATTCAATTAAAAATATTAAATTAATTCAATCAGCAGCTATTATATATATATATATATGCTCTGCAAATAATTTTAATCAAAATATCCAAATATTAGTAGCATCTAAAATACCTTGAATGCAACTGAACTAAATTAGATAAAATTTTGTTACTTGAATACTAGAAAAGCTAAACACTTTGATATTAATATTTATTTTATTAATTCCTAATACACCAATCTATTAATTCTAGTTAACTATTGAAACTTAATAAATATACAAAATTGTAGTTAAAATTTTGAACTATAAATTTTTTAATATACTGTACTATACAGATTAGCTATATATAAATTTGTATTTTGACTATATAGCATAAATTGTTTGAGCATCAATACTATCAATATGATATATAAATTTGGTAAAAAAATTCTTTTTGAGTTACAATAAACAAGGTTGATATTTTTTAAATACTGTATATCTGTTTATCAATAATTTTGTAATGTTTGATCCAATTCTTTAAAGTTATATTAGAACCAACTGGACAATTGTTTATTTGTTTATTTTAATGAAGTGTGTTTATGCTATTATTTTAGACCAAATTTTATTAATGTTTCTATAGTTCTAAAAATTATTGAAATAAAAAAATATAATCTAGATATGTTATATTTTGTTTAGAAGTTTTAGCTTTTGTTTGGAACTTATAATTCCAAATTAACTAAAAAGATATTTAGTAAACTTGTAAAACAAAAAAAAATAAATAAATAATAAATAAATACATGCATAACTTATACAGAAACACTCTGAAAAGTTTAAGAAATTTTATTATTTTTTTTAATAGATTATAATATATTTAGTTTGATTGTATAATTTATAATAAACTTGATTATTATTGTAAAATAACAGTAATATAAAATATATATTATCTTTCAAATATAATTAGGCTATAAACTAATTTTCTGATTTATGCCAATTAAATTATTTGCAAACTATAAATTGAGAACAACTTTATTTTAAGCAAAAGCCTATTGTATTAAAATTAAATAATAAAAATTTAATAAATCTAGTCAATCTAAAAATGAATATGCTATTTATGATAATCCAATTTTTGGACATATATTTCTTGAAGCAATATCATTTGTTATTGAATATAAGTTATTCAAAAAATATTAAATTCAAAGTATTAGAGTATTTTAATAGATGAAAGCACTATGTTTACTAGTAAACATCTTGCTATTGTAACTAATATTTATCTAAGAATAAGCCTATTTTACATTGATTAAATTAGATAATTGTGGAGCAGAATCAATTACTGCAAAATTAAAAAGATTTATATTAGCTAAATAGTTAATATTAAACATTTAGTACATTTTGGAAGTAATAGTTCGTGTACTATAGTTTGGTCATTAAAATAGAATTGCTGCATGTCTTGAAAAATATAATTCTTTTATTACTAAAAATTATTGCATAGTGAATCATTTGTATCTTGTAGGCCAAGATACTGCTGAAAAATATTATATAGTATTTTGCAAAATATGAAAAATTAGTAAAAGAAATTTATACATATTTTAGTAGCTCTTATAAATGATTGCTAGTATTAAAAATAGTACAAAATATATTTAAAAAACCTGAATTAATGATATTGAATATTGTATCAACTTGATAGCTTTTATTGTCAAATAATATTTATAATTTTTTATCAGAACTTTGAATTGATTAAAGGAGAATTGCTAGATATAGTAACAATAATATATAGATTGCTACTTTATTAGCAAATATTGATCCAACTTTTAAATTGTAACTTTGTTCTTAGCAAATTATTTTTTTTATAATAGATGTATTTTTCAATCAGATTATATTTTATTTATGATATTAAACAATATATTATGATCACATGTAATGCATTACAAGCTCAATTTATTAGCAATAATAGTGTTTTATCTACATATAGGCAAAATTTACTTAAATATATAGAAGACAATAATTTGGATATTACTCAAGCTCTTATATTTATTTCTGAATTCACATCTGCTACAAAAACAAGTCCAAATAATCACTTTCCAAATTGAAAACTTTATAAAGCTATAAAAATATATGATCCAAAACAATTAGCAACATCTGATAATGATTTAGCAAATTATAGCAATAAAGTGATTAATATTCTTAGCAATTTTTATGAAATAGAAAAAATTATTAATGTTCAACAATTCATACCACTATTAGATAAAAAAAGGTTTAATTAGTAAATGGAGAATGATCAAAATTTTTCTTAAAAATTATCAATCTATTAAATTTATTGATGTATGGAACTTTATCTACTAACTACATTTATTTTTGATTTGCTGCTATTTTTAATTTAATTCAAATTGCTTTACATATTTTTGTTTCTAATGCAACTGTTGAGCAAGTTTTATCTTGTCAAAAGCTTATTAAAACTCAACTTTGTAATCAAATGCATATTGAAACACTTAATGATCATTTAATGTTAGTTTTAAATGGACCATCTATCGAGTTATTTGATTTTGAAAAATCTTACAAATATTGGTATACAAAACAATAATGAAATTAAAAATTTAGATATATTAATTTTTTAATATACACATCACTCTGGTTATACTGACAGCTGGATTAACCGATAGCTAGTTACGACACATTTTTCAAAAAAAATCTATAATGTTAAAAATTCATTGGTTATACCAACAATCATAAGAGATATTGATTATAATGACATATCGACAATTTTAATATTAAAAAATTATTTAAAATAATTTTTATTGCTGGATATAGCAACAATTGTTATAAACTGACTGTCGTTATAGGTATACCAATCAAATTAATTTTTTAAATTTCCTTTATACTAAACTTAGCATGAAACAATAAGCATAAATAAATTCAGTTCATCATTTTATGCAAATATATAATAAATTTATTTTATGCTAAACATAAAACAAATTCATTTTGTGCTAAAATAAATTCATTTTGCTAAGTTTATTATTCTTAGTATAAGCTTGGTGAAAACAAAAAAATTTACCTCTGCCTAAGCTGACATATCTACGCAATATCAATATAATGTCGGTATAGGTAGAGATGCTTATTAAACTGATATCTGGATATATCGACAATTTTTTCATTGCTGGAGAATGTCAATATAACCAGAGTGACGTGTATTTTCTTATTTTTCTTTATTATTGATAAACAATAAATACATTTAATAGTTTTTTATTAGTTAAAATTTACTTTTATTTATTAAACAATAAAAATATTTAATAGTTTTTTATTAGTTAAAATTTACTTTTATTTATTAAACAATAAAAATATTTAATAGTTTTTTATTAGTTAAAATTTACTTTTTAAACTATTTTAAAGTATTCTTAAGCACTTCAATTTCACTTATCTAAATTTAAAAGTTTTTGCCAAAGAAGGCTCAGCTCAAGCTAAAAGGTTTTGATAATTTCAAGTAAATATATACCTTCAAGTTTGTAATGGAAGTCTGAAATCTGTAACAAGTTAAGCCAAGATGTCAATTATCTATACATATTCGATAACAGTTTAGACCATTAACAGGCATAGGACATTTCTCATTCATTGCTTTTTATAATTAAAATTTTTAAAAAAACATATGAATTTACTATATAACTTTGAGCTAAAATCTTCATCAATCTAACTTATTAACTTAAAATTAAATTTTAAAATTATATAGAACAAGAAAAAAAAAATTAGTAAATATTTGTTTTTGACGAAGTTATATTTTGAAATTGTACAAAAATAACAAAATTTTAACTTGGTTTTTAAGCTTAATTTTTTCTTCTTTTCTTGTTCTATATAATTGTAAAATTTAATTTTAAGTTAATAAGTTAGATTGATAAGATCTTAGCTCAAAGTTATATAGTAAATTTATATATTTTTTAAAAATTTAATTATAGAAAGCATTTGGACCTATTTCAAGGGAGCATGTCCTATGCCTGATAAAGGTCCAAGGATAAAGCAAATAAGAAAGTAAATTTATATGTAAATATATTACATGATTAATAATATTGTCTGACTATAAAAGACTTTACAAGTTATATACACTTTTTTTTGTTATTTTAACAGTATAACCTAATACAAAATATTTTTTATATTGCTTAGTGTTATACTTTTTTTATTACTTTGACAGAATAAAATTATATACGAAATATTGTTTATATCGAGTAGTGTATATCTAAGTATAAAATGTGTCAATAATATAATGAACACACTACTATTATATAAATTTTATTGTAATAAATCTTGAAATAGCAAATTTAATATGTTATAATAAAGTAGTAGTTTTTCAATTAGCTAGTTGCATTTAATCATTTATCAATTAATTAGTGATTTCTTGGAACCTTTTACTGGAAACTTTTAACCTATTTTTTCCACAGAACTACTGTATACATATCTAATTTAAAACTTTAAAGTCATGCCTATACTGCAAAGAGTTTTGAGCACGAATATTAGCAAAATTAGTGAATTAAAGGTTTTTATGTTCTTTTATTTGTTCATTAATTTATTTAACATATTTGATCAATAATTTTTTTTTACATAGCCATAGAAAAATAAAATTAATAAATATAATCAAAAACTGCTTATTGCTAATACATATAATCGAAAACTATTTAATTTTGCTTATTAATAAATATAATTTAGCTTATTGTTATAATGCAGAACTTTTTCAATATGTTATATTCACATGTACAAGTTAAGCTTTAAATGTTGTAAATATTTAAACTTTATAAATCTATATAACGATAATGCGATAAAAAAATAGTTAAAGCTACTTTAGTGTAAACTAAGTTATTTAATTAAATGTAAATGAATTTATATATGATACTGGATACATATATAGTTGGTCAAGTAATTGACATCTGTGGCTTAACTTGTCACAGATTTCAAACATGCTATTATAAAAATCTTTTAGTATAATTAATATAATTATACTATCTAATCAAATGCTTGATCACTCATAAGCACTTTAAATTTAAAATTTAGTGTGCTTTGCGCATATCAATTTAAAAATTCATTGTGCAAAGCACACTAAATTTAAATCTGAATTTTTTACACTAACTGTTATTTTAACTTAATTCAAACTTATTTTGTTCTTTTAAGACTACATGACTTAACGACAATGCTAGACTAATATCAAGCTAATGGCAAAGCAAAGAGGTAGAACAATTCCTATCTTTACCTTTCTTAAATAACTACTCCTTATGACCTCATACTTATTCAACTATCTATTATCCCTTACTCAATACATCTTACTTATCCGACTCTTAAATGCATCACCCCTGCTATCAATACTTAATACTTACTCAACGATCATAACGATCACTATATATTATGGGCCTGGATCATGGTCTCGTGACGAATGGCTGCCCCGTGACTTTATTTACAGCATTAACATGAAATGTCAGGTGGGCGGGATCTGGTTGCAATTATGTTTTGTTTCTCACTATACTTGATGTAATTGTTGAGGTCGCTTTCCTTTACCTGTACTTGCTCAGATGATTGCCATTTGCGGAAGTTGATTTTATATTATACTCATCTGTCTTATTTAGCATCTCACAATAATCTTCACATGTCTTTCCTCATCTGCTTTATTTAGCTCGTAACCCGGGCCCAGTATTAAAGATTTAATGTTCCCAGTGTTCCCAGGAATATTTAAAAAAATTTAGGAACACTAAATTTAGAATTTATGTTCCCTGTTAGGAACAAAGTGGGAACATAAAAGTTATAATTTGTGTTCCCTATAGTGATAGTTTTTTGGCAGAGAGAGAGAGAGAGAATATTTATTAATTTTATTATAGGAACAATAAAAATTTTTTGGGATCAAGAATTTAATATCTTATGTTCCTGAAGAACAAAAAAAAATATCAAATCTTTTTCACTGCTCGGGCCCTGTGAGTCCTGCTTAGCCACCTTTTTGATCTGTTGAGTTACGTACATTGTACATATATCAATTTGATTTTAGGAATCATTAATGTCATCGCCACAGCATATCACTAATGTGATTATCAACTTGAACAGGACCCCAAGCTATACATAGATAGGTCACTATTTGCTTTTGCTTATTTTTGACTATTTTTTGTAGATCTTTTCTATATTTAGTAATATTAATGCTTATTTTTGACTATTTTTCTGTAGATCTTTTCTATTTTTAGTAATATATTAAGATTTTTAAAATAGTTAGCTGTTCATAGATTGCTCGGGGTCCTACTTGAACTCACGAGGTTGCCCTAGGTTTTGCCCAAAGGCTCAATTAACATAATCAAGCATAGTATCTGACTAGTTGGAGTATCTGCATTATCTCATTGAAACGCACAGATTGTTTATTCAAAAAAAATAATAATAATAAATAAATTAAAATTAGGTAGGTAAAAGTAAGTTACTTAATAGGTAAATTTACTATGAAGTTTGGCTTCTTTTTACGTTTTATTATTTACGGTCAAAATAATAATAATAATTGTCACGGCTGAAGCTGGAAATGGCTGAAGCTGGAGATTAGAGGTCTCGATTTAAAACTATAAGCCCTGCTAAAATCCAACTATACTCTTTTATTATAAACCCTAACCCTAAATTCTAATCTAACTATAAAAAAAAATCGTACAAAATACATTCCAAAATTTTTTGTAAATTTCATATTAAAATATTTAAAATTTCCAGCTTCAGCCATTTACAGCTTCAGCTACGACAATAATTAATATAATATAAATATATGAATAAATAAATTTAGAATTAACATTTAAAAATTACATACCATTTACATGACAAATTTATTATTGTGTGAACCTTTATCACACATATAATCTTACGTGATAACCAAAAATTTATAAATACAACCCGAATATAATAAAAAATTTTTGGGGGCTATATCAGATATTTCAGATATATCATATCAGATATATCAAGATAGTTCTGATATCGATATCAGATAAGATAATATAAAATTATTTGATAAAAATCCTTTCCGTTTTAGCTTAAAAGGAAATATGGCAGGTCACAATTAAAAAAACATCCAATAAGCAAGATGATCTATATATAACCTTAACATTATTGAAAACGATATACAGCATGCTGATAAAAAAGATAGTAGGAGGTTAAATGAACAATAATAAATATAACCAATAATGAGTATATAAATTAATGTATATCACATGATCTGAAAATTTTTTAGGCAGTGAACCTGGTTGAGAAATACTTGTTCATAATTTCAGCCAAATTTGCAAATCATTTTGCCAGAATTATAACAAGACAATTTTAATTCTGGTCAAATGATCTGCAATTTTGACAGAATTGTATATGATGGGTTTCTTTTGAGTACAAATAAGGGGATGTCTAATGCAGAGGCAACCCATATTTAATAATTTTTTAATTATCTTTAGAGTTAGGGTCATCCTATATTAGGGTTAGATTAGGTCTTAGGTGATATATATAAGCAAAATTGCCTTCCTGACATATTTGCTTAACATATCAAGGTTGCCGCTCCAGTAATCATCAAAATCTATATTTCTGATTGGCAGATGATCACATGATTTGCCTCCACTTCTGGTTAAATTTGCAGATTATTTGGCAAGATCTAGAACAAAACAACTTTAAATGTGATTAAATGATCTGCAAATTTGACCAGAAATATGAATGAATAGTTTTATTAATCATGTAATACAAATCGCTGTGTTTTGTTTCTCTTTCAGCAGTCTGTGCAGTGTACTATCCCTACTTGTCACTTATTTAGATATTGGATGGATAATTGAGTAAATAATTTATTAGCTATAACCGGTTATTAACCATATGAATAATCTTGGTCAACCGGTTATAAGCGGTTAACTGATTATGACTGACCGATAACTGACTGTGACTGACTGTGCCCATCCCTAGCCCCAGTGCAGTGACAATCATAGTAAAACCAAAATGCCGGTGAGGAAAAACCAGTTCAATCACTATCCAATTTGAGAAAGGGACAGAGGAAGATAAGTAAGTAGGGATGCACCAGTCCGGTCCGGTCTGTCCCAGTCCCTAATAAGACCGGTCCCATATTGCTTACGGTCCCAGTCCGGTCCAGTCTCAGTTCAAAACGGTCCTTTTTTGTGATTGGTTAGTTTTACTAAAAAAAAAAAGAAAGTAACTAGAACGATAAACATTGTAGCATTTGTGCCTTAAATATTTTGCATGTTACGTCGTCCCATTTTTTTAATTATATTCAATTTTTTTTTTTTTTTTTTTTTTTTTTTTTTTTTAGTTTCTAATTCAATTGTTCGATTTTTTGACAACTATTTTTTCTCGCTATTTTCAACCGTAATTGTGCGATGGACTGACAGGAAAATATGACGCTTTTTGTTATTCTTAGATTTTTTTTTTTAGAATATATAAATACTGTAGATAGATAATGATTATCAGTTTTTTTGATTTTTAGTTTCTGATGCATTTAACTGATATTACTCCTTTTTTTTATTCAAGTAACTAGATTTGTTGTTTCTGTGTCGCCAGTATTGGTGTCATAGTCGTTACTGGTATCCTTGTAATTGGTGTCGTCGTTACTGGCGTTATTACTGACGTCGTTGTATTATAGTCGCCATTTCAAATTACGAGATTTCATTGTTCTGAAGCCTTTTATTCAACTTTTATTGCGTTTGACAGACTCTTTTCTTTCTTTTCAGGTAACAGGAATTCCGTTTCTGAAGTCTATTTTTTTTTGGTTTTATTGTTTAACTCATTATGGATTAAATAACACCCTCAAGTAGTTGGAATTCGTTGTTACTGGCATCGTCACGTTTAATCTTTGCTTATGGCATTATCACTCTGGTAATGTGACAGCTTTCTTGGAAATAATATTTTTATTCGTTCATGGTCTTGTTGTTATGGATTATGAGTGTGTTACTAACACCTTTTTTTTTTTTATGTATCATTAAGAATGTCTGGGCATTTTTGAGAATTCTGGGAAGTATGATTTTATTTGTTAGTGGTTCTTGTTGTTCTGGTTTGTAAGCATATTACTAACATTACTTCTATTTTCTATGTGATATTAAGAGCTCTTTGAGCTTTCTTGGAAATTCTGAGAAATAGGATTCTGTTTGTTCGTAGTTCTTGTTATTCTGGTTCACAAGCATGTTACTAACATTTTTTTTTTTCTCTAGGCATTATTAAGAATATTTTGGGCCTTCTTGAAAATTCTGGGAAGCAATGTTTATTCGATTATAATTCTTATTCTGGCGAACATGTCACTAATGCTTCCTTTTTTTTTAGACATTGTGAAAGATATCGTTGATGCTGTCTAATGAAGATGTAGTCAATGGAATAGGTTTATCCTTTGATATTGTTTTCTTTGGTATCTTAGTGAAACGATTTGTGGATTATTGTGGTGTTTTTTATCAAGGTTTATTTGTTTTTTTTTGCAATTGGGTGGTAAAATTATGATTTTCATAATCGGATTTAGAGTTAGGATTAGGGTAATTGGGATAGTGGTTAGTGGTTTTAGTTAAAATTGTACTTTGTGCAATATGCGGCTCAATTTAATAAAAATTGTTTTTATATAAATTTTTTCGAATTATGTAATAAACCCATTAATGTTGTAATAAATCTGTAATAAATGACAATGCTATAATATTAATCACTTGTGCATCGCAGTTTTACATTTTTGAGTTTAATATAGTAGATAGCATTTTATATTACACCGTATAATTGCGAATAACACACAGGGGTTTAATTTCGAATTTTGATCCAAATCAAGCTTAATTCCAGTCCAAAATTCGAAACTACACCACTGCGCGTTATTTTGTACTTGCAGTATATGGTGAAAATCACTATAAGTGGTTTTCACTTATGGTGAAAATCACTATAAGTGGTTTTCACTTATGGTGATTTCACCATAGGTGCGTTTTAGTAAAAATGAAAAAAAAAACCGTCTGTCAACGTCCCGAATTTTGAAATCCATGTAATGCAAAATGAAAAATCAACTTTGCGTAGCCTAATAAATATTCCGTTGAGGTTTAATCGCTTATAATAGGTGTAACCCAGTTACAAAAAAAAATTAAATCTTTGTAATGGCGCTGAAATCCAAGAAGCTAAGCATACATAATTGCTGGGCTTAAAATTATACTCTTGACAAAAGTTTTTCATAAGTATAGAGAGTTGCTTTTCCGTCAATATATTTTAACATATTAACATTTTTATCAAGTAATTGAAGCAGGTTCATATCGCGAGTAAAAATGTTAAAAATCGCGTTAGTATTTGAGGCATTTTGCTGGATAAAAGAAGCAATTGAATCATCAAAACTTACAGGTGGCAAGATAAGTCATAACAACTCAAAATCTTTACTATACACTTTTTCTTAATTATATTTATATATTTAATTAATTTATTATTAATTTAAATAATATATTATATTTGCTATATAGAACTGTGACTTAACTTTTGTGTAGTGAGATAATTATATAAACACAAAATAAAGCAAGATTAACAGTTGATTTAACTTTACATTATTTACTAAAAAAAAATTAATTGCCTATTTTTTCTTGGATCCAACTCTTTAAGCACAAAACCACTCTTGCTACTTCACTATCCAGCCTATTTCTTGATGCCGTAATTGTTTGCCCAGCAATTGAAAAAGCCTGCTCTGAAGATACACTTGTTGCCTGGATACACAAATAATCTTTGGCAATTAAACTCAATCTGGGATATTCACGTTGCTTTCCTTGCCACCAAACTAGCAGATCTACATCATTTTCCAATTGCAAGGCCAAGTATCTTTCTAATTCATCTTGTATACTATTCATTGTTGAAAATAATAAATTTGAATTATTTGCTTCTGAAGAATCAGATATTCGTAATTGGCGGAAATAGTTTCTTGTATTTGGTAAATAATCAGAAGATCTGTGGTTGCAGTAGGTATGGCAGGAGAATATCCATAAAGATTTGATACTAAATTTATTGCTTTTGTTTTTTCATACAGGTCTTTAAATGCCGTTAATTTTGTCCTTGGGTCAAGTAGTGATGAAATTTGAGAATTTTCATCTAAAATTGGCCAATAGCTATTCAATTTTTGATAAATTGCACTTGCCATCTGATTTTGAGAGAAAAAATGATCATTTTTGTATTGCAACAAATGCTCCTGAATGCCAAGAAAAACAAATTGAACATCACCATATGTTGGATAACTTGATGCTGAAAGAAGTTGAGTAGCACGTTCAATTGGTTCTAGAAGAATCATTGTATCCTTTATTTTTTTAAATATATTTTTTTAATTAGTTTATTGTTTGTTATTAGTATGTTTTTTAAAAAAGAAAGAAAAAAAAACTTACATAAATATTATCATGATCATTTTCATTTGGAAACTTTTCACAGACTACTGGATCATCAGCTGCAAGCATAGTTAAAGGTGATTCCATTTTTTTCCATTTATTTAACATATAATAAGTAGAATTCCATCTGTGTTTAACATCAAGTTCAGGTGCTAAATAATCAATACTTTTCATTTCACATAATTTTTTTAAATTATTAATTGTAGGATGTGATGCTTTGATATAAGACATTAATGATCGTACTTTAACTATAGAGTTATCAATAAATTCCATTCCTCGACTAACTGCCAAGTTCAACACATGAGCTGCACAACGATAATGAGAAAAATCAAAATTGTTAAAACCTTCAAGCTCCTCAGCTACAATTTCACCACACAAAACCATAGAGGATGCATTATCTGTAGTTAGGGCCAAAGTTTTTTCAGATATATCATATTCATCCAAGATATTTAGAATTGTATTAGCAATATTTGCTCCTGTATGCCATTCTTTTATTGGGATTATATCAAGAAGAAAACATCTTAATTTCCAAAACGAATCAACATAATGGATTGTGAGGCTTATAAATGATGTGCCATTTGATGCCGTCCATAAGTCTGAAGTAAATGCTACTTTTCCAGAGATTTGCTGTAAAGTTAACTTTACTTCAATTTTTTTTTTT
>QKWP01001316.1:37546-56441 GCA_003550325.1 Gigaspora rosea | reverse complement strand
TAGTATATATTACACATGTAAAAGATATTGACCGTTACATTTGTAAAATTTCAAAAAGTATAAAAGCGGCCGATGTGGACCTCAAGTTCAACATCGAGTCTTCATACTCTTTCAATAATAAAAACAACTATTAACTACACAAATCAAACAGTTATTAGTATCCTCATATACTTTTAATTGTAGCCTCTTTCGTAATTGCAAATTGCCTTAAATCTTCTTTGTTAAGTTTTCTTAAAAACGCCATACTGACTTAGATATACCACAGTAACAAAGTTTGAAGTTACACAAAGTGTTCACTGTCTAAGATCACTCTAGTTACCTAATATCTTTGAAGAAGTGGATATAGGATAACAGCACCTACCTGGAATCACATACACCAAATTGGAAGTAATGATATTAATATGTATATTGTTATCCAACCTATATTGATTCTCTATCACTACTATTAATGATGCATTATCACTTGTTCTGTTAAAACATCGTTTTTTTAGCTCTTATCATTATTGGCCTCGACTTTACTATGGAATTGCCTAAAAGGTTAATTAGATTATATTCTTTTGTTGGTGATACCCTTTTATGGGTTATTAAAACAATTCTTAATTTTTATAAACGCAGTAATTAACTCTATCATGTATGAATATAACTCATCAGGTTTCGTCATAGGTTTCGTCAATTTGTTATAGATTTCATCAATCATCAGGGGTTTCATCAATTCGTCAATTGGAAGTCACCTAACAAAATGGTTTCGTCATTTGTCAATAACGAATGATTCATATTCATCAGGCATCTTTAGCTGGCTGTGGACATGCATGGTTGCAAAATGCCAATATTAAGTGGGATAGGAAGGGTCGAGTGCAAATTTGTTTCCTTTTTGGAGCTGCATTGCCTACTCAATATTTGTGCATTTATACCAGTATTGGCACTTGGTATATGTCCATATTTTTTAAAAAATTTGGACTATGTCCAAACCTATATGTCCATGTCCATAAATTACTATGTCCATATTTGTCTATATTATTTTTAATAAGCCCAAATGACCATATTGCCCAATACTGTTTTATACCTATAATGAATTTTTTGTTATATTAGTTTCATATAAATGTCCTAATTAGGCAATTAATTAAATCACTTACTTATAGGGATGCACCAGTCCTGCATAAGACCGGTCTTTAAACGGTCCTCATGTCGTTTACATGGTTCCATCAGTCCTGGTCCTGGACCGGTCCTGGACCGGTCCCAATATAGGCACATAACGCATATATATATTATATGTATATATAAAATCATAGCAGTATGCACTTCCCAACTTTCTTAATAATGAATTAGGGTAGCTGCGCGATATAGTCGCGCTAAAACAGGAACGTACTAAGTATGATACTACAGATCGTTTTTGAAAATTAATATATTTTTAACTGGCTTGAGGCCATTATAAAATAAGTATGATTATATGAAATTCTAGTTTGGTAGGAATAATGTTTTTTTTATTAATTCATTTTAAGAAAGTCAATGACGATAATGTATCATATTGTTATCCTATATCCACTTCTTCAAAGATATTAGGTAACTAGAGTGATCTTAGACAGTGAACACTTTGTGTAACTTCAAACTTTGTTACTGTGGTATATCTAAGTCAGTATGGCGTTTTTAAGAAAACTTAACAAAGAAAATTTAAGGCAATTTGCAATTACGAAAGAGGCTACAATTAAAAGTATATGAGGATACTAATAACTGTTTGATTTGTGTAGTTAATAGTTGTTTTTATTATTGAAAGAGTATGAAGACTCGATGTTGAACTTGAGGTCCACATCAGCCGCTTTTATGCTTTTTGAAATTTTACAAATGTAACGGTCAATATCTTTTACATGTGTAATATATACTATAACTATTATTAATAAAATATATAGTATAACTAGTATAAATATAATATATGTAATAAATAATATATATGTAATAAATAAAATATCTAGAATATAAGCTATAAATATGACATCTTTTAGATATGTCAGATCTACGATTTTTGTCCACAGCAATCGCCTAGCCAATCAGATCGTTGGTCTATTAATAAGTATAGGAGTAAATATTTGACAACTCCTATCTTGGCAACCAGAGGTCGTACAGGGACGTTCTATAGCTTATTCGAACCGTCTCATCGCGCTGAGTCGAATGGTGGTTGTTTCATCGAATTCGGATCACTGGTTCAAACGTTATGTCTGTTTTTGTGATATTTTACAGGTTAACAGTACTTTCTGCTTCCAAATTGGTATACCCAGTTCCTTACTAGCAACTTCTCAGGAGTTTGTATCTTAAGCCATGCAGCTACCACATTGGGTAAGTATCTCAAGCCTGCATACTGCTGCAACTAGCTGATTTTCCTGCGACTTGGGGAACCAGTATTTAGCATTTTGAATTCAGAAATATGCGAACAACTGTACTTCCCACTATAGTGATGAGTATTCAGGCTTGTTTGGCCAAATCTTCCAGTCCCAGATATAGTTGGATGGCATCATGAGGCTCAGCCAACCTAATGTTCATACCACTACATGCACTTATACTAGCTATACAGGTTATTGGTGGTTCCAAATCCTCTTAATGTCCTAAGACTCCCATATGGATGCACTCAGAGCTCCATTGGGCTTTGACATGTACACACCTCCATGCTTTCACTTCTTGTTGGCCAGTTAGTTTTGTCTGCCCTTGCAAGGTTCATTTTGATCCCAGCACTCATATTCGACACCTCCAACTTTATACCGATACCTCCCAAACTACCTAACTAGTTAGCTTGGAAGGATTGGTCTGCCCTGCTTTATGTGCTGATGGACTCTCTTTTCTTGGTATTCTACTTCTGAAATGAAGGTCCTTTTTTTTTAGTATGACTCTGGTAGCCAGGTTGGTGTTCCTTCTTGCCATAGAATATATTCCATTTGGTTTTTAAGTCTCTGGTTAAGAGGGCTTTTGTAGCACCATAGGATGATCTTTCTTACCTCCCTACTTGGGACTTGCTAAACAGGTTTCAATTGTTCTGGTTCCTTGGATTTGTTTGTGTAATTTACACAACTATGCTAATGCCCCATTCAAGATAGTAGTACAAAGATTACAGGTAATATACCCAACCGATCAATGAACAAATATTACCATAAACAGGCCTATTTTTCAATTCATCTCTAGTGGGATTTGAACTCTAGACCTATCGCTTGGAAGTAACAACCAGACAGCTTCTATATGTTGCCACACCCTAAGAAATCAATTATTAAATACTTATTGTTACAATCTACAAATAATAAATTTTGATTCCAATGATATATTTCTAATTACTACTTAGTACAAATATATTAAAATATATTAGATTACTTATCAAGCTTTTTCTTTTGTTAACAGAATATAATTCAGATTAATAAGAAACGAAGTGATTAAAGTACTATCCTTGAAAAGATCTGCTTATGTGATATCCTGCAGTTTGTTTTGCAACTCTATCTCATACTGTATAATATCGTTTGTATAAAAGAACATAACTATTGTTATGAAGATTGGTTATAACTATTGTGTATAAGAAAGAAGCATATGACAAAATGAGCAATGATTATACAATTAGAAATTTTAAAACAAATATTTACTTTGTTAAAAATTGCTTGTTTTTCAAAAAGTAGTATTAGATATTATCTTTACTATATATTGCCAAAATAAGCTACTTTCCAAAATAAGTTACATCTCTAATTTTTTTAAAAATCTATTTGTAGTTGCTACATATAAAATTCTAAATTTTACTAAATAAGTCTCAAAAGTGGCATTAAATAAAATTGTTCAGAACATCAAAATACACCTACTAAAAAAATTTAATATCATTTGGACAACTTTTTATTAGTATATTTTTCAATTTTTCAAAAAATTCAACAATTCAAAAATAAGCTATTCCTATGTTTTTTGTATAATTTTTGGCCAAAAAGGTAGCTTATTTTTGAGAAAATATAGCAAATTACTATTCTTTATATATATTTTGAAAAGCTTTTTACTATAGTGAAAATTTTTACTAAAAAAATAATAAAACACAATTTATAACTAGCATTTTTTTTGAGCCAAAGAATAATATAACTTAAGAGCCCAAAGCCAATTGTAATAATAAAATTCTATACAAATAAAAATTTTTCATTTAATAGATTTTTTCTAACTTTATACAGTTAGACCCTCTATAGTTACACCACATATAGTTATATCTCTATTTAAGCATCCAATATTGAGTGAAAACTTTAAGCATAGTAAAAAAACCTCATTGTAGTCACAAATTACTTATAATCACTATTACCATAAAAATTTAATTTTTAACAATTTTATTAATAATAAACTCTCATTATAGTCACCAATTTTTAACTAAATACAGATTATTAAATTTGATTGGCCAATATCCATATTCATATGGAGTGCTCCGTATTAAAAGGGCCCATTTTTACAATTTTTTGAAAAATGAGTTTTTATTAAATTCATGTATATTTTGACATGATTGAGATTTTTCAATTATTAATGAAAGTCGATTTGCATAATAAAAAATCAAGATAATGTAAAAAAAAATTACATGAGGCTGCGTAGAGCCAACATGTCACGAGATTATCCGATAGTCACCTGCCAACTTTAACCAATCAAAATCGTGAAATTTAATTAATCCCGGATCAGTCCGAAAATCAAAACAAATGGTTAAACTCAATTATCTCAAAATGAGATATATGTAAAAATGTGCCCTTTTAATATGGAGCACTCCATATATATTTAAAAAAGCTATGCCAGGACCTAATTGGAACGCAGGCACAAATATATATATGTCACTTAAGAATACCTCAAGTAAATTCTAGTTGAAAAAAAGAACTCAGTTAGTTCCAGTAAAAGTCTCTAATAGTAGATAGGTTATCTAGTTGAAAAATTGGACAGTTCTGGTTAAAAGCCTCTAGTAGTACCATATTATCTTTAAATAATGCGCAGGTGTAAAATTACAAAGTTTAGTCTAAATTAAGCTTAATTCAGGCCAGCCCTCTAAATAATGCCCATGCCTATT
This sequence comes from Gigaspora rosea, assembly GCA_003550325.1. NCBI lineage: Eukaryota > Fungi > Glomeromycota > Glomeromycetes > Diversisporales > Gigasporaceae > Gigaspora > Gigaspora rosea. The sequence goes on along the minus strand of QKWP01001316.1, from coordinate 51,403 downwards.
ATTTTGTGACAATACAGTAAATAGGTTAGCTGGTTAAATCTAGTTGTGAACAATAGAATTAGAAAATACTATTAAAGTAATAATATGCATAGATCTTAGACATGTAGAGAACCTAATAATTAAGAAAGGCCCTAGTAATTTAATGATTTAATAAAAGTGATGCCAAATACATATGTTAGCAATTAGACTAACATGTTAAACAAAAAAAATATTTATTAAAGTTTCTTAAAAGTTTGATAGCAAATTACTTTTAATCCGATAACCCATTTGGATGAAACAACTACCAAAATGTTCATCTAAATAAGACAATTTTAATAAGCCCCAAATTTTTAAATTTTAATCATAAGTTTCTGAGATTGTTAAGAATTTGTGTTACTTCATATATTTATAAATTGATTAAATTTAAACAAAATCATTGTGATCTTGGGTTTTGTAATTAGATTTGAACAATTGTAAACTCAATAGAATTGTCTCATTAAGACAAGCACTTTGGTAGTCATTTTATCCAAATTGGGCTACTGAATCAAATGTTATTTACTGTTAAATATTTTAAATTTTTTAATAGTATTTCAATATGTTACAACTACATATTATATTAAATACTCATTGGCCTATGGGCATATAACTATAGCAAAGTATTTTATTTATAGTCACACCTCTATACAAGTACCACAATAGGGTGCAACCAACTAAGTAACTATAGGGAGGTCTAACTGTATTTGGTTTTTTTATATATTTTTGAAACAGTGTTTAAAATAGAAATTTTAATTTACCGGTATATGCACCTTTTATATAAAAAATACCAGTTAAAAAAAAAAACTTGCATTAGTAGAAAATGATCATCAGATTATTGGGGGCACATAGATGCACGCACCGGTTACTTCAAAAAATTCCGGATCATGCACTGTTTGTTGCACTGGCCCAATTTTAAAATACCGGTATATGCAATATAAAAAAAGGTAGATCCAGATTTTTATCATGCTATTTTATACACTGGTTTGAAAAGCTTTTTTACTATAGTAAAAATTTTTACTAAAAAAATAATAAACATGTCTTATAAAACTAGCATTTTTTTGAGCCAAAAAATAACTTTACTTAAGAGCCCAAAGTCAATTGTGATAATAAATTCTGTGCAAATCACAATTTTTTGTTTGATATTTTTTTCTATAGTGCTTTGTATAACAATGAATTTGCTGATCCTTATGTTTTCTTTTTTGATCCCAAGTATCTTGGGATCCACTTATTAATTTTTAGGGTTAGGGTTAGAGTTAAAGAGTATACTAAAAATAGAAAATCTTAGTGAAAATAGCAAAATACTATAGTAGAAATGGGCTTTTAAATAAGATACAGTATATTGTATTGACAAATATAAAAATACTTTAAATAACAAAAATTTATAGTTACTATTTAGTTGTAAATAATAAAAGTTGGTGTTTTTATTTTATAATATTTATTTATTAAATTAATTTGTACAGAATAATACTTGATTCCGGCGCAATGCGACAGGTCATATGCTAGTTATTTTCATAATATCTTAAAAATATTTGCCTTTTATCTTTTACTAATCTTCATACTGATATATAAATATTTTTTCTGATATTAAACCAATATGTAACATATTTCTTTCTAAAATCTTCAGCTCATCAATTTTTTATACTCTATTAATCAGTTTATAACCAACAGCCTATCAGACTGCTATTATCTAGGCCAATTATTTAAAGATATTAGAAAATTTTTGAATTTTGACCAGTAAAACATGAATTAAACTTTAGTTTAGACATAAAATTAGTCTTATGACAATTTGAAAAGCTGTATACCACCTTGGATATGCATGTAAAAAGCATTTTATATATATCTATATGTATTTATTTTATAAATTTATATTTAGTAGTTTTTGTTTATATTTCTTATCAGGTTTATTGGTTGACAAGAATGGTCTTTTCCATAAATATTAGTACAACTAAACACACCAAACATGTTGGACAAGTATTCAAAACAAAAACTTTAATAATACAGGGTATTGGCATTATTATGTTAAAATTATTCTGTTGAACAAATATTATACATAATATAAGAATATATATATTTTTTATACCCGATCGGCCAAAAAATCATTCAGCTAATTTTTTATCAAGTGCACCAGAATTTATAAAAACAGTTGGAGTTTAATCCATATTACAGTTATTTTTATAATTCCTGGAACACCTGATAAAAATTGACCGAATAATTTTGGCCGATCCGATTAAGTTTATGATTTTGGGAAATATATAATTAATAAGACAGGTGACTAATATATATTACAATAATACTAAATATCGCAAGTTGTAAAATTTCAATTCCAATTCTTTTGCACTCAAATGAAGCCTTTATTCATTTCTAATTATTGATGAAAATTTGGTTTTAAAAAAATTGAATTAAATTTCAATTCCTATTCTTTGGCGCTCAAACGAAGCCTTTATTTATTTCTAATAATTTTTTGTTTCTTGTTGAAGACAAAAAATTCGTTTTTAAAAAATTGAATTAAATTTCAATTCCTATACAGTCAAACCTCCATATATGCACCCCCTTGGGACCGACCATAAGAATGCATTTGTGAATAGTGTGCATTTATAGAGAGCAATTTTATAAGTGTTATTATTAGTTGGGACTAAGGTATAAGGTGCAATTATAGAGGGTGTGCCTTTATAGAGTGTGCATAAATAGAGGTTTGACTGTATTTATTTTCGTTCAAATGGGCCTTTATTCACTTCTAATAATTTTTCGCTTCATGTTGAAGATGAAAAATTCGGTTTTAAAAAATTGAATTAAATTTCATTTCCTATTCTTTGGCAAGATTAATTTTCGTTCAAACAGAGTCATGATTCATTTCTAATTATTTTCGTTTCTTGTCGAAGACGAAAATTTAGTTTCTAAAAATTGTTTAAAACTTCAATTCCTATTCTTTGACAAGATCCATATTCGTTCAAACGAAGGCATTTATTCATTCTTAGTTATTTTTCGTTTCTTGTCGAAGACGAAAAATTCGTTTTTAAAAAATAAAACTAAATTTCGATTCCAATTCTTTGGCAAGATCCATTTTCGTTCAAACGAAGGCATTTATTTATTTCTAATTATTTTCGTTCTTGTCGAAGTCGAAAAATTTATTTTTAAAGAATTTGGGATATCTCAATTCATGATCATATTTAACTTTTTTAATAGCGGCACCTATTCTTTGTTATAAAAGTCTAATTTATATTCGATTCCTTTTTACATTTCTTGCTAAGTTTATTGGTTGGCATGAATAGTTTTTTCCATAAATTTTCGTACAAACTAAGCACACCAATCATGTTGGACAAGCATTCGAACGAACTTTAAATTCGTTGACATTATTGTATGACAAACATTTATGATACAAAAATAGCTTTTATTAATTATTTTATTATATCGAATCAATAACTTATCGAATTCAGCTGAAACATCATTCTGTCAATTTTTATCAGATGTTCCAGGAATTATGAAAATAGCAGTAATATACTTTTTAAATTATTGTTATTACTTTTGTCAGTGGCAACCTTGTTTTAAACATATGCAAATGGTTTAAGAAAAATTATAAAATTAAATCTAGATACTAAGTCTCCGGATCTCAATAGCTCCTCTTGCCTAGTGTTTACTATTGGATATGCCGTAAAAAATCTGGTCATTCATATGAGCTGTCAAAAAATTGAATGCAATTTAAAGAATTCAAGATTTTATCTGCCGCTGCAAAATTAAATTACTGAGAAAGACAGTTAAATATAAATTTAAATTTTCATTGATTATACCTTGATTATGGCTAAGTCAAATTTCTACATAAAAATGCTTCCTTTTCAATGGTTTATTTTAACATATGCGGCAATCGTGTATCATATCCTACCCATTACTAGTCGGGACTATAATCCATCCAAAATTAAGTTGTAGGTGAAACTAAATTTGAATTCAGCCTGAGTTTTCATTGGCTATTATATTTGGTTTTACCAGGTTCACATGCAGCTCTAAGTTTAAACCTTGTGTTAAAGTTAGTGCAACCATTACGACGATTTGAGGAATTAAGGAAATTAAGCAGATAAAACGGGAAGATGAGTTAGATGTTATGTTGCTATAGATCTGGGGAGCAAAAAAATTTTTTTTGGGATTTAGGTTTGAATTAGTCAATAAAAAATTTAGTGAAAGAATACTTTGATTTTGGACCAAATTATGAAGTCAAATTAAATTAGCTTATTATCAGTAGTCAAACTATTTCGAATTTTGGATTAGTTTACAAATGTCCATAATGGTTAATAAAAAACTTTTCAGCGAAACGAGCTGTCAATGAAATAAACTGTCTATTAAACGAATTTGAAGTGAATTGCTCATCTGTTTGTAAAAAAACTTGTCAGTGAAATAATTGTTTGTAACTAAATTGTTTACGAAGTGACCGTCGGTGAAATGATATAGAATTGTCTATATAATTTAAATTATTTACTTAACAAAGCTTGACCAAGGTTTGAATTCGATCAGACCAAATATATTCTGAACAGCGAATATATTCGGTTAGAAAGGATTAAAAAGGATGCATTCAAGAGCTTGATAGTTTTCTGTAAAATCCGTCGTACTGTATATCCGTTAAAATTTAAGATAACATATCCAAGCACTAATACAATTTTTAATAATCTTTATACTTTTGCTATTTGTAAGTCACAAGAAGTGTAATAAAATTTAATTATGTAAGCTATATCTCACCCTTAGAGATTGTGGCACAGCAAAAAATTTGGCATGCCATAGGGCATGCCACTTAACAATTTTCATGCCAGGATGCCACCCTGGCATGCCAATGGCACACTATCATATCAACTTATCAAAATACCAAAATTTCCTGCAATCTTGTTCATATTTTATGTTCGTTGACTATCTACTATTTCAAAAATTTCTGACAATAGATGTAAGTATATATTGATTATATATAAGTGGCATGCCCTATGTCTATTTTTTTTAAGGCATGCCCTATGGCATGCCACCCCTGGCATGCCATAGTGGCATGCCCGTGACTGCTGTGCCACATTCCCTACTCACCCTTAAGTAATATATAACCTGTAATACTAATTTTAAAGATTAATAATGCTTATATAAATTAATGACCTGCAATTTGAGATAAAGAATTTAAAGATTATTAATGCTTATATAAATTAATGACTTGCAATTTGAGATAAAGAATTTAATATATTATTACTCTAATAATTTAGTCAACTATAGAAAATTAATTTCATCCCACAATATTTAAAAAAAGAGATTTAGACATTCATGTATAGTTTTAGTGTGAAATGACATATCCTTATAAAATAGAGTTTTAAAATGAACGGAGAGTTTTTAAAATCAAAATTTTCATTCTAGCCAAATAAAGTTATAATTACATAATATTTTATATAAAATAATAAACTTGAAAGTACAAAAGAAAATAAATTCTTATACATTTAAAAAATAAACTACTCTGTAAAAATTTTTTAAATAATAATCTACATGAACATCATTTTACTAAAGAATTAAATCTACAATTTATTTAACTTTTTTAATAAAGCAATAGCTTTTTCATTTTTTTCATTAGCTGCAAATCTTAAATAAGTCAATCCACGCTGTTCATCTTTGGGCACTCTAAGTTTTCCATTTACATAAATATCACCCAAATAATACATTGCATTGGAAATTTTATTATCTGCTGCTAATGTAAAATATCGAACAATTTCTTGACGAGTTTTATTTTTTGCAGCTTCATCTTCCTCTCTTCTTTTAGAAAGTAACATAACTGCATATCGATATTGTGATTCAGGGTGATTATCATCAGCAGCTTCTTTAAAAAGCTTCATGGCTTTATCCGAATCTTTTTCTACTACATATCCATTTAAGTAATAATATCCCATCCAGAATTTTGCTAATGGAAGTTCAGAATTTTGGTTGAAACTTTTAAAAGCACCATCACGATCTCCGTTAGCATGCAACTTTATTCCCTCTTCAATGGGCACTATTTTTAAAAGTTGTGCTGTACCATGAATAATTGGGTATTTCACAGCTAATTCTTCAAGTTTATGACTTAATTCCGTAATAGATATTCGTAAATCTGGACTTTGAATCCATGCTATTTACAAAAAATAAGGCAGAAAATTAATTAAATATCTGTATATAAGACATATAATAATAAATAATAATGATGATGATGAATTTACCTTTGCTAATTAGATTAATAAATTCTATTTGAATTTCTTTATCATCAGAGTTTACAAACGCTCCTTTTGAAACATCCTCTCTTTTACCCTTTAAAACATGTTTTATTATTTTTGACATATTCCAACCATAATAAGGCACTTTTGCATAACAAAGCTCCCACATAAGCATCCCAAAACTATTTATAAAACATTTTAATTAAGGTTAAAATATTAACACAATTCAAAAATAATTAAAAGATTAAACTATAAATACCTAAACATTTCACAATTAAATGTATATATATCTTCGATTTTTTTACGTGTTTTACTAAATTCTTTACATTTTTCCATTAGTTCAGGTGCCATCCAACTAATAATGTTGGTGTATAAATCATTAAGCTTAGACAAATGATCTGCATCTACTTTTCTTGCACATATAAAATTTCCAATTTTTATACTCAACTTATGTAGTACCTATATTTGAAGCAAGATTAATATCAAACATAATAAATGTTTCAGTTGGTAATGATGTCGAAATTTAGGCAATATAAGTCCTAGAGTTTCGAACCGATTTTATTTTGCATATATTAAAATCGGATTTTAATCGATTTTAACATAATGTCTGCTTATACGGTATATGGTATATAAAAGCTTTGCTAATTTTTTTTAAAAACTTTCAAACTAAATAGCCTAAATTTTAGTTTCGACATCAACATGAGTTTAAAATTAACCTATTAAATTGTACTTACAAAAATATTTTCGCATCTAAGATCATGATGAAAGATATTTACAGTACGTAAATATGAAATACCACGACACATATCCCTAATCATTTGTATTTTTCTAGTCCAAGGAATATCATAACTATTATAAAGCTCTTTTAAGCTTCCATTCTCGGCCCATGCAGTAACCATAATTTGTTGGTTGTTAAGAGTCGTGAGACCATAAAACTGGAGAATATATGGTGATTGACCTAATATTCCAAGGACTGCCAATTCGGTTTCATGATATTTGGATTCGGGTTTACATGCAACATCAATTCTTAACGATTTATAAATCTTCTTAACAACACTACCACGTACATCATGATACTTCGGATTTTCTAAATCATTTTCCTTAATTTTTTCCACACGAACTTCACCTGATTGTTTAATAAATTGGGCTTTTATAATGCCTACATCTCGAGCTATTCCGTTAGCATCATCGCCAAGATTGCTTAAAAGCTAAATGAATAATAATAAAAAAATAACCTTTTAATATTAACATAAAGTTATTATATTCTTAAATCAGTATACTTACTTGATTAACATCTTCTAATGCTTTATCAACTTTTTGAGAATCTTTTTCTCTATTAACTGCATTATAAGCACCAATAGCAAAATTTAAGTCATTCATACAATTTTCAAATTCATCTATTAATTTTTCCTTTGCACTCAAAAAGCTTTTAAAACCTTTAAGCTTTGAAACATCCTTAGTAAAATCTTTGATTTTTATTAAAATATTTTCAAATCGTTTAAAAGCTGAATAATAAGATTTTTTACGAAAATCTCCTCCTTCATCATTCATATTTCTTACTATCAAATCTATAGAACTTTCTGCAGTTTTTACTCGATTTGTCATAATCTTGCAAATTTCTTTATTACATTCTGCATTCTCATAAATTTGATAAATTTCACCGACTAAAAGTTTCACGTCTCCAATTAAAGGAATATAGATATTTACAATATCCGTAATAGTGTTTAAAGCTACTTGACCCGTGTTAAAAGCTGCTGTAGAGTTGCTTAAAGCAGGTTCTGGATTTTTTGAAGCCATGATTTGAAAGTAAAATTATATTGAAATTTTGAAAAAAATTTTTTACGTACGTATGCACGTACTTACGATATGTACAAAGTTTCTATCTCCAAATATTAATAAACACCATATCTTTTATATGGAATTAGTATTTCACAGATTTTCAGAATTCTTTTTATATGCATATGTAACTCCAACTGTACTATTTGAGTTGTGTCTGGCCAAAATTAAGTTCCCGAAATTAGATCTTGCTCGTTTTAGGTAGTAATTTTAGGCATATGTACAGGCGCCAACCTTAATGCACAACAACGATAATTTGATTTGTGTTTTCGTGTATCTTTAGCCTTTCCAACCATTTTTGTAACGTTGGTACGACATACGTACATTAAAATTAAACGTAATGTTTTGTAATGATATTATAAATATTATGCAGATTCATGATCAGTTTCATAAGCAATTTATAGCTAAGAAAAGCAATTAATCAATTAAATATAATTAGGGATGGTAAAAAAAAAATAACCTTTTTATACATTTTTTGTTGTTTTAAAAAAATGGTTTAAAGCATCGGTGTCTGGTTTTGAAATTTGACTGGAACCGAAACTACCGCTTCTGATTGGTTAGTTCAGTTTCAACGAAAAATTATCCTTTTATAATTTGAATTTATTTGTTGAATATAAAGAATTATGAAAGAGTTATAAATTTTTGACCGATATAATTTAATTTATTTATAGCGCTTTGCAAAAAGATGTGACCCGGTGATGTTTTTTAATTATGATGGCTGAGAATCACTGAGATTCTATATTGTCTATTACTTTATATTTTCGATTGGTTACGTTTATATTTCTTTGAAATTGATTTAATTCTTAAAATCCCCAAAAATCAATAAATCTCCGGTTTTCACACGACATTGTGATCTGCAGAGATCACATCTTTTTGCAAAGCGCAATAATTTTTTTTTTTTATCGATGTGCATTCTGTATTCGATACATTTTTAATATAGTTCGTACAGATTTCATAAATTCTTCCCCAAAATGATGTTCTATTGCTGAAAAAATGAATTTCGCCTAATATACTATCTAAGTCTAATTTACTTAATGACATTGTAGAACCCGAAAACTTGGAGGATCGACGAATTTCTTACATTTTTTTTAAGCTTTTACGTTTAGTAATTGTTCTTTTAATTGGCCAATTAAATCAACATAGTCCTCTTCGCAGTGGTACACTTTTGATGAGGCGTCATTCAACCATGCATGTTGCTTCTGTAATCTTAGTGAAATACAAATGAAATTCTTTCAACGAGGTCTTCCACGAGACATAGTTATTCAAGGTAATTTTATTTTTTAATATTAGTAATCGTAAGAAATATTATTTAATAATAAAATCGAATTGCTTATTTTTTTTATTTAATATGATGATACGTCTATACCATTTTTAAACAATTAAAAATCAAACAATCAGGACTAAGATCGTGTTTTAAAACATTTTTCATCACTAAATATGGGTTTCAAAGTTAACAAATAAGTGATGCATTTCGAAAATAAATAAAATATTTTCAATAGCATTTTTACTATACGTATGTTGCATTATAATCGGAAAAATAAAATATGATCTCTGATTTTAATAACTTTGAAACCCCCTAATGATTATGGTTTCATAAATGGGATTATTGGCTAAAGCAATTGACAAATCAAATACAATCGTGCAATTCTTTTTACCGGAAATCATTGAAATATTTTCGTTACGTATAATTAATTTTTAATAATCCAAAATCAAAAAAATTTGCCCATACGATCTATATGTTTTTAAGAAAAAATCGGGGGTCACTTCTAAGTTAACACTTGTATCTTAAAATACAACTGATATTCTTCAACAAAACGAAAAAAAAAACTTTTATTCTTTCATATTTTTAAATGATCGATATTTTTTTCCTCTTAAGCAAAAACCTTTGAAATATCACAGCATTTGGCAACTATCGATGAAATATACAACTCGAAATTTGATTGGTTGACGTATCCAATTTACAAAATATTTAATGTGTCTATAAAAAAAAATAGAAAACTCAAATTCATTCAAATTTGATATAGAAGTAATAAGGGGGTTTCAGAATTAAATTTCACGAATCAAATTTTGACATAAATAAATGATAATCCTTGTCATTGAATTTCGCTAAATGGGAGAATCTAAACATTCCAATTTTATTTTACCGATTTCAAAATTTTGATACACAAATGAGATTTTTAAACCTCCCATGTTTTTCCGAAATATGATATTTTTTTTTAATTCTGAAACCACTCAATAATGGTATTTTATAGGATTTTTAATGAGTTCTTGACGAATAGAAATACTTTATGAATAATTCAATCCCAACAATTGTGTACAACAAATATTTTGATATTAAAAATTTAATTCAAATTTACTCTACATAATCATCCTTGCGCCAACTTATTTATTTAAATGCTATTAGACATCCCAGTCTTCACCTAGGTCAGGAATAGGTCGGCTCATTGCTAGAAAAATAAATTTAAGAATTAGTTGGTCCAACTTACAATGACAATATAAAAAAAAAACTGATTAAACCAAAAACAATTTGATTCTTGAACAATCCTTTACATAGAGAGTCACTGTACATTAAAATATAAAATTAAGGCCAGTGTTTTGAGACATAATATTCTTACCCGTATTATCCGCATTTACTGGTTCAGGAAGTTTATGAAAATTTAAAGATCTACTTGTGTAAATAGCTTGTTTGTGCGTCTGATAATTTAATCGTGTCAATTTTGCTTGATCACATATTGAAGGATTTGCTTGAACCTTCAATTTCTCTAATTTGTTCGTATAATTCAGTTTCATGACTTCTTAAATCGTGAATATACTTGCCAAACATATTTTTTAATTCTTCAGCAGTTGATCGGTTTTGAGGTTTAGCATCTAAACATTTATTCATCAAATCCAAAAGTAACTGCGGGACTTCACACCTGATTTTGGGTCTAACACCTAAACAAACTTGAATCGCTAAATCTTCATCATGAGGAATATCATGATATGGAGGATATCCAGTAAAAAGTTCTGACATAATTATTCCAAAAGAATAAATATCTGATTTTTGAGTATACTCTTTTCCTTTTGTATGTAATACCTCTGGAGCAATATAAGGAAGTACTCCAAATATCTCTGTAGAACTTGAATCTTGAGATACTGACTTACATAAGCCAAAATCAGTAATGAAAGGTCTATGTAAACTTTCATTAACTATATTTCCGGAATGAAAATCTTTGTGCACTAAATTGGCTTTGTGAATTGCGGAAAGTCCGTTTGCAATGGTACGTAAGTTAAATAATTTATGTTTCCAACCTAAATCCTTATATTTAATATCTAATAATTTTCGGAGACTTCCTTGTTTTGCGTATTGCATAACTATCATATAATTATTATCTTTTGGGTTTTTAGTTATTCCATAAATTCTAATTGCTGAATCGTCCCTATAATTATGTTGATTTTCAACCTAAAATATTAATTATAATAAATAAGCCTACATTAATTAAATATTTGTTATATACTGTATTGGAAATTCCTTACCTCATTTAAAACTTCTACTTTTATTCTTTCTTTAGAACCATTAAAGCTTTTTAAACAAATATTTATTTGCGGATTTCTCTTCCATTGACCCTTGTTATTATCCCAATATTGAATATATCCATCAGTCCATATTGCCTTAAAAACAGTTCCAAAGCCCCCGTTAGCAAGATACTTTATATTTGTAAATTTATCAAAGGGAATCCATTCAATAACATCTTTAAGATATTGTACTTTACGTTGCATTTGTTGAATAAAATTATCGATATCTGAATTGCCACTTGTACATTTTCCGAACTTTTTTTCAAACCTTAAATATCGCAAAAATCATATACTGCTTTAATATTGATATTGTTAAGAGTTACAATATAAAAGATTTTCTGATTCCATATCACATACTCTCTATCATAACATAGTGTATTGGATTTCATATAGATTGGTTAATATTATGTTATTTTTTATTGGAATATTATCGACATTTCTGACTTAAAATTTTATGATTCCGTATTACTTACTTACTATCGTAATATAGTTTATTGGATTGTATGTGGATTGGTTAATGTTATTTGTGTTGAAATATTATCGGCATATCTGATTTAAAACTTTTCTGATTTCGTATTACTTACCGCCTATTGAATATAATATATATGTTGGATTGTACCGGTATGTGGATTGGTTAATGATATGTTATTTGTGTTTGAATTTTATCGACATTTCTGATTTAAAAATTTTCTAATCTGTATTACTTACAATCTATTGTAATATAGTGTATTGGATTATATGTAGATTGGTTAATGTCATGTTATTTGTGTTGGATTATTATCGGCATTTCTGATTTAAAAATTTTCTGATTCCGTATTACTTACTCACTATCATATAAAATATATTATATTGGATTGTATATGGATTGGTTAATGTTATGTTATTTTGTGTTGGAATATTATTGACATTTCTGATTTAAAAATTTTCTAATCTTATAACTTACGGTCTAAGTAATATAATGTATTGAATTGTATGCAGATTGGTTAATGTCATGTTATTTGTGTTGGATTATTATCGACTTTTTGATTTAAAAATTTTCTGATTCTGTATTACTTACGTTCTATTATAATATAGAATATTGGATTGTATGTGGATTGGTTAATGTTATGTTATTTGTGCTATTTGTGTTGGATTATTATCGACATTTCTGATTTAAAAATTTTGATTCTGTATTACTTACATTCTGTCGTAATATTGTGTATTGGATTGTAAATGGATTGTGGATTGGTTAATGATATGTTATTTTGTGTTGGAATATTATCGACATTTCTGATTTAAAAATTTCTAATCTTATTACTTACGGTCTATCGTAATACAGTGTATTAGATTGTATTTGGATTGGTTAATAATGATATGTAATTATGTTGGATTATTATCGACATTTCTGATTTAAAAATTTTCTAATCTTATTACTTACGGTCTAAGTAATATAATGTATTGGATTGTATGCGGATTGGTTAATATCATGTTATTTATGTTGGGTTATTATCGACATTTCTGATTTAAAAAGTTTCTGATTCTGTATTACTTACGTTCTATTGTAATATAGTGAATTAGATTGTATGTGGATTGGTTAATGTTATGTTATTTTTGTTGGATTATTACCGACATTTCTGATTTAAAAATTTTCTTACGGACTATCGTAATATAGTGTATGAGGATTGATTAATATCATGTTATTTGTGTCGGATTTATTATCGACATTTTTGATTTAAAAATTTTCTAATTCCGTATTACTTACAGCCTATTGCAGTATAATATAGAGTGTTGGATTGGACGTGGATTGGTTAACGTTATGTTATTTTTGTTATTTTTGTTAAAAAATATTATCGACATTTCTGATTTAAAAATTTTCTGATTCTGTATTACTTACTGCCTATTGTAATATAATATAGTGTATTGGTTAGTGTTATGTTATTTTGTGTTGGAATATTATCGACATTTCTGATTTAAAAATTTTCTGATCTGATACTGCATTACTTACCCACTATCGTAATATAATGTATTGAATTGTATGTGAATTGTTATTTTGTGTTGGAATACTATCACATTTCTGATTTAAAAATTTTCTGATTATGTTTTACTTACGTTCTATCGTAATATAGTGTATTGGATTATATGTGGATTGGTTAATGTTATGTTATTTGTGTTGGAGTATTATTGACATTTCTGATTTAAAAATTTTCTGATTCCGTATTACGTACCGTCTATTGTAGTATAATATAGTGTATTGGATTGTATGTGGATTGGTTAATGTTAT